>VZSF01004860.1:14604-169863 GCA_013398295.1 Chionis minor
CCCCCAAATAACTAATCATCACAAATGCCTGTAAAAACATAATTAATGGAGTTTTTGCACTGTAAATTTTATATATTCCCATGCATATTCAACTTTCCACTGGCAATAGTTCATGCCTTCATTTCTGTCCTTCATGTCTTACCCTATCATGTGGTCATGTGATGTAAGTCCAAGAATAAAAATCACAGAATCATTGAAATGTAGAATAGTAGAAAAATTTAGGGTGGAAGGGACCTCTAGAGATCATCTGAGCCAACTTTAGATAAGTCATGCAGGGCCCTGTCAAGTGTAGTCCTGTATGTTTCCAGTAAGGGAGATTCTGTTACTTCTCTGGGCAACATATTCTGACATTTAATTGTTCTCATGGTGACTAATCTTTTTCTTATGTCTAGCTGGAATTTCCCTTGAAGCAACTTGTGCCCATTGCCTGTTGTCACTGTGAATCCTTATGAAAAGAGTACCTCTATCTCCTCTATAACTAACTTTCAGGTATTGGAAGACTGGATTCCTTGAGCCTTCTTTTTCTTGGCTAAACACAGGTCCCACAGTCTTTCTTTGAAAATCATCTTCTCCAACATTTTACTCATTTTGGTGGGCTTCAGTGGACCATCTCAAGATTTTCAATAACTCTCTTGAACTGGGGAAACCAAACTAGCCATGGTATTCCAGGTGTGGCCCTCAGCTGAATAATCCCACCCCTTGATTTGGCAGCTATAATCTTGCTGATGCAGCCCAGGACATGGTTTGCTTGCATTGCTACAGGGGTGCACTGCTGGTCAATGTTTAACATGCTGCTCACTAGAACCTGTTGTTTCTTTAACAGAGCTACACCCCAGCCAGTCAGACCCCATTCTACACTGCTCCTTGGGATTTTTCTGTCCCAGGTGCAGGACTTCAAACTATTCTCATGCAATTCTTGTTGGTTCAATCTCCCAGCCTGTCAAGGTCTTCCTGAATGATACCTCTTCCTTACAGAATATCTACCTCTCCTACTAGATTGCTGATATCTACAAACTTGGTAAGGATACATTCAATCCTGTCATCCGGGTTGTTTTGAAGATACTGGATGGTATCAGACACACTGTTGACCTAAGAGAAACCCCACTTGTGACTGGCTGCCCGCTTGATTTTGAGTCATTAACCACTATCCTTTGAGCTTGCCAGTTAGCCAGTTTCTCATCCATCCTCTGGTCCATCTGTCCAGTTTATGTCTTATCAGTTTACCAACAGGGATATTGTGGGGAGACTCTGTCAGACAAATTGCTATAGTCTGACATTGTCAGCTTTGCCCTTATCCAGCGAGTGAATTTTTTTGTTACAGAAGGCAATGAAATTGGTAAATCATGACTTACTCTTGGAGAAGCTTTGTTGGCTTTTCCCAAACCCCTTGTTGTCCTTCATCGTCCCAGAAATAACTTCCATGAGGACCTGCTCCATAATTTTTCCAGAGACTGAACTGAGGCAGACTGGTCTGTAGTTTCTCAAATCTGCTTTTTTGCTCTTTTTGGACACTGATGTTGTATTTGCCTTCTAGTCATCAGGGACCTCCCTTGGCCTCTATGACTTTAAAAATAAGAAGAGTGTCTCTGCAGTGACATCAGGTCTTCTAGCACCCTTGGATGCATCCTGTCAGGTCTCACAGACTTGTCAATTCCAGTTTGTACAGATGATCCCCAAATTGACTTTCTTCTTGAGTTTACCATTTGCTTTGCTGCTGCTTCCTGGCATAGAGACTTGGGGGGTAAATTTACCCATGCAGTCTGAGGCAGAGAAGGCATTGACTAAACCAAACCTTCCTCTGCCAGTTGTAACTAATTTGCCAGCCCCTTTCAGTGGCAAACCTATCTCTTCCTTGTAATTCTGCATGTTGTTAACATACCTATAAAATCCTTGACATTCTTGACATCTGCCAGTTTGAGTGCCACTTGAGCCCTGCATTGCCACTCTGGGTCACCACACTTGTTGAGACCCTGCTAAATAGCAAACAGAAGCTGAACACAGGCATGTGCTGGTCCTGTGTAAGGTCTCTGTCCCATGGATCCCTTCTCAGGGCAAGATGAGCCCCTCTGACCCTTGCCTCCCTTACTTTCCATGTGTGGCTTGCTTAGCTCATGAGAATAGTTGCTATCACATGGCCATGCCACCCTCACAGAAAAGTTTAAGAAGAACTGTCTATTAGATGTTTATTCTTTTCTCCAGCTGGCTTATTTTTATAGACAAGCTCTTTTGAAGAGTGGAATCATTCTCAAATGCCAATTTGCTGGAGTGGGAAAATTAAGAATAAAAATGTATTTTTTGTTTGTATAATAATAGGAGTAAAATATACATAAGGCAGAAAAGTATATGTAAATTCATCTGTGCCAGACTAGAAAACAATAGAAAGTCATTTGTCTTTCTGTTCAAAAAGATATAGCTAGAGATAGGTAGCTATCCTGCTCTGATGGCAAATAACACATCACATTATAGTTGCCACAAAAATAAAGAGGAACACAACTGTACTGTTTCAAATAAATTCTCATATACCCAATTAAACAAATTACAGACTGGCTTCTACACTTTAATGAGTAAATATATCATTATGACATATCCTGGTGTTTTCACTTTTTTGATCAAGACATTTGTGCATACTGCTCTGGTCAATACGGTATTGAGAAAATAAAGTACTCAAGTATGCAAAGTGCATCTGATTTAATCAGTTCTCAAAACAAACAAGCACTATCAACAATAGTAATTATTTGTCATGCTGCATTGCTGGCAGCTCTGTGTTGCATGTTTATACATGAGCAATCTAAATTATTGTAATGAATTATTGAAATTTTCTTTAACGTGTTCAACACTGAAAAAATATTGTGACAAAGTCTGAAAAAGAGTGTTGGGTATAGTATGACAAATACGTGAAAGCAGTTGTGAGTCCATAAATTAATTCTGCACACAGATTAAATACTGATTTCAGTAATATATATACAAGCAAATGTGATCAACAATGTAATAAAGTATAAAAGTTGCATTATGTTCAAGTGTGAAGGACTCTGTCTTCCTATTACAGTAGGTTTATGTTAAAATGGTGACTAAAAATTAGGCTTTGTACTGTACTTAGAAGCTGTGTAATCTTTCAGTCATTCAGATAGCATGTATTGTAGAGTGGTGTAACCACAGAATCATAAAATAGTGTACACTGGAAGGCATCAACTCCCCTGCCATGAGCAGACACCTCCCACTACACCTCATTGCTCAAAGCCCCATCCAACATGGCCTTGAACACTTCAACCTAGCCATTATGGCTATTTTTCAGGAAGGGACAACAATTAGGAAGAGGAAGAGTGATTTCACCCATAATCCTTTGTCTCTGGTTTTGGTTACAAAGACTTCCTGCCATGTGAAGAGTCAATCTCCCATCCCAAGATGTTTCATATCAACAGAATTATTAAACTTTTGACATTTGCATTACACTGTTGTCACTGTCTAGAAAGACAATACAAAAAAGCTACTCCAAAGTGCTTCAAAACCCATGAGATTCCACAGATATGTAAATCTGGATATGCAGGAATGCAGCCAACTCCTTTCACACACTGAAACAGGACTCCCCCTCTACTACATTATATAACATTGCCATCTCTGGATGAATCTAACCTGGAAGTTCAAAGATTATCATCCATTTTAAAGAACAGGGAACAACTGATATATATATCACTTTGCTCTACCAACATTTGGTATTCAGCCTTCTCTGGAAATGACTTCTTTGTTGCTTGGGTTGAACTGGAATAACCAGGCTGCAGAAACAGCCTTTTTATAAAAGGAGACAATGGGTGGCAGACTTAAAAATTCTCATTTTCCTGTAGAGAAATGAAATGTGGAATGCTATTTGACATCGGCTGCATTATTTGTCAGTATGATCAGCTGTAGCACAGAATTAATAAACAATACT
Organism: Chionis minor; assembly: GCA_013398295.1. Taxonomy (NCBI): domain Eukaryota; kingdom Metazoa; phylum Chordata; class Aves; order Charadriiformes; family Chionidae; genus Chionis; species Chionis minor. The sequence continues at coordinate 18,530 of VZSF01004860.1, forward strand.
GCATATGCACAAATGCAGTAAGTCAATAGTTTTAATATAAAGATGATATGTTTTTTCATTTGATCTTTCTCCCTTTTAAATTGCAATATGTTAGATCTCAAATACTAGCCTGATGCAATCAATAAATGTTCTTGAATTTTGTTTAATAATCTTGTAAGAGTCTAGAAAGGTAGCAATAATTCATGACAGAATTTCATACCTGGGGTGTAACATTATGTTGTAGTCAAGCATGAACTCTTTGCTTTTAGGTAACTAACATTAGTTAAAATAAAGTAGCGTCAAGCTTATGGAACTATATTATAACCTTTTTGCATGTCTAGTTTGGCATTTCAAAGTCAGAGAGGGTTTTTTTCAGAAAACAAGGTTTATGATTCTGAATTCTGTGGAGGAGGAATTCAGAGGAATTCTGTTGCATTCTCATAAATATAAAACAGATTCTTTGGGTGTTGTTTGCTTGGCTAGTGGAGCTGCTGAATAAAACTTTACTGTCTCTTCTTTGCAGATTCTATGCCAAACATTGATTTACATACATAATTACCTCAGTTCCCATTCTCAAGAGGTTTATGCAGAAAGAGTCCTTCTTCCTCAGACACTCCCCTGCCGTCAAGTGCAGAAATATTCAAGTCATCTTTGAGCTCCTATTGGAATAGTTCCTGGGTGGTTGAGTATAGGGTGGTCTAAGAGATTCTCCTTTCTGCTGATATTTAAATTGAAAGGGAAATAACCTGGACTTTTCAGCTCCGTCTGTCCTTTTCCTTTTCTTTCGCTCCCAGCTGCTCAGCACTGCTAGACTACTGTGTGGTTGCCAGAGGCATCATGCAACTTAAGAACCAGGGAACTGATTTATTTCTGTTTTCTTCACCCCAAATGTTTCACCATGTGACACTGTTTCAGAGAGAGATGCAGTTTCTGTATTTTTTCTTATTCAGTCAGTCATTATTGTATCATCAACCAAATTCTCAGTTATTAAATTTACTGTAATGTCTATTTCCATTTAATCTGTTGATATGCAGTAGTTCACATTCAATTAATCAAAATCTACTAAGTCACGATGACCACTTTGAAACCTTCATGAATTTAATTTAGACATTTTTATTATATTTTCACATTAATTATTTCACAGAGATCCCTGAAGGGTCCATACAAAGTGCTTCAATTAAATTTATCTGAAGATAAAGATGAAATACTAAAGTCTGATCTCTTGGTGTAGTAATTGCAAATTCAAGTAAGTATGAAAAACAATTAAGTATTATATTACCATTTTTTCCATTCAGCAATGCATAAGTGCATTTTAAACGTATGAAACTGCAAGATATCCACCCACAGTGTTTCTATGTGCAAGGTTAATATACACTATGCAAAGCACCTCTCAGTTCCTTATCTTTAATTTATAATGTAATTTATACTTAGTGTATGAATAGATTGACTTTATATGTTCAGTGTAGGGTAGGTATTTTTTATTAAAGTTTTAGAAATGCAATCAGACCCTTATTTAATGAGTTCATAGGTAGATGGAAGTCCAATTACTACAATAAAACAGTAGAATTAGTTTCTGAATTATTTTTTCCATATGTAGGTAAACCAGGTCTAGTAATATGCATTAGACATTATATTCATTCCTCAAATAGAATAAAACCGACATATAAAATTAGACTTTTAATACCGTAGAAAATAAGTGTTCTTGTTTTCACAAACAGAATGAGTATACATGCATTGACCATGCAGTACAAATTGTGTGAGAGCAAATCTTGTACATCCTAAATACACAACGTTAAATTACATGTGCCATTAGAAAAAATGTTACATAAAATAACTTAAGCAAAGCCTTTTTGAGAAGATAATTTGACAGTTTTGGGTTTTTTACTGGTTTCCTTGTTTTGTTTGAACATAACTGCTGTGATAAAATCACAAAGTGATTTTAATTTTCTTTTTTAGGTTTACCTAAGATATTTGGTAGTGGAGAATTTCACTCTATTTGAAAATCCCCACTATTTGCATGAATTACAGAAAACAGCCTTTTAACGAGGAATATTACTGTGGTAGGCTTATTTTTAGGTACAAATCCTTAAGCCAAAGCCTAAAATTTGGGATGTTGGAGACAGCTTTCTAAATTGGATTTAGGCACCGATGACTAGGTAAAGATTGATTGCAAAATGTATTTGGCGGCCTGATTTAAAAGCTTATATGTTAGAAGCTCCATGTGGTACCTGGCATACACACCAGAATCCAGTGTAGTTCTGAAAAATATCAAGCAAGGAGGACTATGGTATTAGCTATTGTGCATGTTGCCATGTGCCTGTGAAGTTACTGGGAGTATCAGAAGGTGGACATAGAAAAATAAGAGATAGAGTAGCATACTTGATTAAAAACTAGACATTTGAACTGAATAGCATAAAACAATCTAATAATGGAAAAAAGTTTCATTGTTCACCTTAGCTAAACCTGATTGAGAAACAAGAGCTAAATTATTTCAGCTCGTATTGCCCAGCTCCAGGCTGTGGGAGGAGAATGCTGTTCTCAATAGCTCTGAGTGCCGTACAAAAGGAAAGTCTGCAGGAGATCGAGAATTTGACAGATGTATTCCACTTTGTGCCTATACAACAGAGAAATTTATTCCTGCTGTAATGCTGCAAATGTCAATAGACCCTGCTGAATCTAGGACTATCATGATGCAAAAGTCACATTACTGTAGACATAGCACTGACATTAACACATTTACTACGTTATTTTCAGAGAAGAAAAAAAAAAAGCCTTCTACAGGGTTTTTTAAATCACCTACATTCAGTCCTGCACAGTCCAATGGTGCATGTCATTTGACTTGAATATACTAAAACATATAGTTCTTCCTTAAAATCATTGTTATTCATAAACCTTGGAACATATTTTCCAAAGTTGTGAAGTTTGATAGGACTTTTCAATAGTTTGCTTAGTAATTTGGGAACTCTAATGCCCCCCTTAATAGCACTTTAAAATTTAAATAATGAACATCTTTAATGATCTTGCAGTGTCTCCCATAGAATCAATAACATGTGAGTAATTGGTGGTAAACTGTAATCTATATCACAAAGGACCTAATTCTTTTCCTGCTCTCAGATTTTATCCTGTGTTTGTCTCACAATCTTTCCCATTTAATCTGAAACATTGCCTTGAATCAATTCACAGGCTGATACAGTATTGCAACAAAACGCTTTAAATTAAGCATGGAATGAAATTAAGTTCTCTTTTCTACAGTAAATACATATTAGAAGAAGGAAGTTCAGAAACTGTTTACTAAACTTGAAGAATATGTTAGTACCATTTATCTTGACTGTTAAATGCAAATGTGACATATGGATTTTTGAAAAGACAACAGTGTATTAATGGCAGATTAACAAAGTATTGCAAATATGTTTGTGCAGCAAGTTTAATGGAGGCAGACCTTTGTCTCTCTGACACATCTGACATTTTTCCAAAATTGTACAGAATTGTGAGATGAGAATTTATTTAAATGAGACATGCCAGTGACTGGCCTACTTCTGAAAATCACTGTTTCTGTTGATTAAAAAAAAATCAATACCTATCAGGCATAGAAATGCATAGCAAGAAAGAATCTCTCTCTTTAATAATTTTTCTTCGGTACAGGTATACTGTGGAACTGCAATAGATGAGAACCCGTTACAAAACACACATTAGTTAAGCCATAGAGTCTTGGTTGAATGAATCATTCAAAGATGTAAGCACCAGATTCTAATGAACACAGCTTATTTCTAGAAGATCCCTTGAAGATAGGATTCTTTATATTTCTGAAACTCATGGAGCTCTGAAATTCTGATTAGATCCACCAAATTGTTTTAAAAATATTTTTTCTGTTAAATTCACTGCCTTTTTAGAATAGCAAAGGATGCACATGTAGCACTCTTATCTGTGCAGTAGCATGTGGAAGAAAAACAGCCCCAAAGGATAAATAAAGCTGGCATCAGATGATTTTCTTCACAGCATAGAATAGAAACCAGATAAGAGTGGAACACACTGAATTGCCATGGGACAAGTTAGAACTGTTTTCACATTTGGCTTGCACTGCCCTGAAAGTATTTTTGTAGTACATCATATCTAAGTTCAGTCTCTAAAGCCGAATCCTCTCCATCTGGATGTTATTGTGTTCAGCAGTCCCTGAAGGGTCTTTAACTAGGCCAAACAGTGTTTGCCCGTGAAGAGCTGTGCTCGGAGAATTCCAGAGCTTGACTATGGACTTGTGGAGCTTCAGCCTTCGCTGCCACGTAAGCGCAATTTTGTTGCGTGTTTGATCCATCGTGCTCTGTGCTACAGTGGAAACATCATGGGAACAAGAGATAATGGCTCATAGTTCACAGCACTGACGTTGAAACCAGCTTTACCATCTGCTGGTGTTTATTATTAGATCATGACCAGCTTGGTTATATACTAGTGAAGTGGGGAAGATGAGCAGCTTTCAGCCTTTTTTCATGTCTGCTGGAGAAGACAGTTTCAGCCACAAAACTCTGAGAAAACCTGTCAGCCTACTTGCAGGGCACTCATTTGTGCACAGGCAGTTTTGGGTTGTGTAGTTATTTTGCTGCTCATGTGCTACATTTTGTGCACAGGGAGAACTGAGTCCACCATGCTTTTTGTTTGTATCTTGTTTTCCTTTGGATGTCAACACTGCAACCAGAACACCTGATCTTAAAACACAAATTTAACTTCCTACAAGAGGTCCTTAAGATAAAAAAAGATCCAAGAAGGTAAATGTTCACAATTTGGTAACTAAGAAATTTCTGTAACCAAGCACATGGAAGTGTTCAAGTGGCAGAAATGTCACAGGGTTCAGGAGCAGTGCCAGATTTTCCATGTTATTTCCGTGGGGGTATTAAAGTTCTTGTAACTGTGTGTAGCAGTCTTTCCTTTCCATGTCTGTTTGTAAGAAAAAAGAATGTCTAATTTTCTGGTCAATATAAGAGGGCAATTGGATCTGCACATATATAAACATAATCTAGGAGAGGCTGCGTACTGGCACAAGAAAACTAAAAAACAGAAACCCAGCTTTTCATCAATTCTTCTAGCGACACAAAAGTATTATTTCAATCCATACAAAGTGATTTTATAACTTAAATTTCCAAATTTTCACAGAAATCTACCCTAGGAAATGTATTCACAGTGTTGCAAAGTTACTGTGGAAATGCATTTGATAGTGTATAGGGTGTAGTTGGCAAGGTGTTGGGGGGGGGGGCATGTTGCAAGAGTGGCCCCAAGTCAAGTCTGTTTTTCTAGCATCTGGTGAGTGCTTTCCTTGTCTTGATTTTGACCTATGAGTTTTCTCACTCTTACGCCTCCTTTTTTCTCTCCCAACCCACTGGGTGTGGGGAGGGTGGGGTGGTGAGCAAGCTCCTGTGTCGGTCCTGCCTGCCAGCCTGGGCCAACAACCTGAAGACAGCAATTTTGAAATTCTTTGGCATTTTAGGCATAGATGTAAAATTAATGTAACTGCTAATTATTTTTACCCTAATACATGCAGTGTATAGTGCATTTTTCAACTACTAATTTCAAAGTGCCAGTCCCCACCCAAAAGAATTTCCCCCTCCAATAGTTACATCTCTTTTTCTTTTTATCTTTCTGGAGTGTAATAAATATCTGATTAAAAAGAATCCTATTCTTTACTGTTTTGCATTGAGATTCCTGACTGTTCTGCTTAAGATTGTAGCCTCTCCCTTTAACCTTTGTGCTGGCATATTAGTCTGTTCAAGCATAGCTCCAAAGCTGGATCAGTCCACCATAGCATTTTTATATGGCAGACAGTTCCATTTTGTAGCAGACCTTTCACATTTTTCTTTTTTGAACAGTTTAGCTCAACACACTTTCTATCAGAATAACAGTATAGCAGCATAAGGCAGTAATGTTTCTTAATTAAAATACAGGACTACCTGCAGTGTAATTTGAGCTGAATCCAGTTGTGAAAGGAGAATTTTAGTGGAATTTTTTACACATTTTTTATATCTCAGTGCTCCTAAAGTGAGTTAATGTAATTGTCATTGATATGACATCAAGATATTTGGGGTTTCCAGAATTTATGCTACAGCAACACAAAGATAAAACATGAGTTTAGTTTTCTAACATTTTGTTGCCAAGTTTTCAACAATAAATAGAACAGTACAAAGCACACATGCACCCCAAATTCTTTTTTAAAGTTTTGCATAAGCAAAAGTATGGTTTGCATAAGCAAACCAGTCTTGCTTATGGTCAACTACTCTTCTAAAGGAGATATACAGCAGCTATACTGATATAGGTTTTGATACATTTTAAACATTAAAATTGCACTTTTCTGCTTGTTGAAAAGCCAAGGATTTGTTCTGCCAGATTATCAAAAGTTTCCATACATACACAATTCCGATTTATTAGGTCTATATTTAGAGGAGCTTTGTATATGTAATAGAATAATCTTACATTGGTATTGTTACTGTGCTATATTAAAACCCAAAAAATTTGCAATCACAGAGAATGCAATTAATGAGCTTTTAAGTGAAAGACTGATTTTCACATTTCATTTGTAATTTTTTTTCTGTTCAGAATTATTTTTTTAAAAGAAACTACTGGGCTTTTTTGTTCAGAAAAAATATGCTGTGATTAATCTTAATAAAGAGGCTTACATCATATAAATGTATTATGACTTTTAAGACTACTTTTCATCTTACTTTTACATTGTAAAAATTATCTTTTTTCCAATTTTGGCACATGCAGAAATGATTCCAAAATCTCATCTGGAGATCATTTAAAGGGAATTTTCATAAGAATTATGAACAAATGAATACTGAGCTCATAATAGGAATGTTATGTTCTATTGCAATATTATTAGGAATGATATAAAATCTAGTGTGTTTACTCAAATCCAAATGTTGAAAATAACTGTAGGTATCCACCATAATCTTAGAACCAACCTGAACTAACAGAACTAACAAACCTTAGTTCTTTATTCACAAAGAATTGTACTATTTTACTAGCCTTCCTAAAACAATAGAGTTTACCCTGTAGTTCACAATTTTAATTGAAGATTTTTTAAAATAGTTTTTTCTGTATTTTCCCTTGAATTTAAACTTTCAAATAAATTTAATTTAATTGTATAATAACATTAACATTTTTTCTGTCATTGCATGCTATAAGTTTAGGATTAGTAATAGCTTTCAGGTACAATGTGTGGAGCATAACTCCAATCCCTTGCATATATCTTAGCATAGAAAGTTACATATATGAAACAATTTTGACTGTATGTCAGAGAATAGGCTAGAAGAGGCTCATTTGCACTTTGAAAACTAATCAGAAAAAATGTGCTTTAAACCATGTTTTTACACTTAAAATAAAAATCTTGCAATATTATATTACTGGTAGAAGATCTATTACTTAAATAGCTTGATTACTTCAGCATACAGTCTTTTTAAGTACAAAGTAAACAACATAAAATGTTTCCTGACCTTCATAGTGTTTCTCTGTTTCAGATATGTTTCTCCTTGACACTGTTTCCCTCAGAATCCAACATCAATATTTTACCATAGCAAAAAAAATCTAAAATGCTTAGGGAGGGACCTCTTACCTACCTCTTTCCTCTTTCCCCACTTCCTCCTTCCTCCTTCCCAATTCAATTCCCTTCCCTTCCCCTTCCCCTTCCCCTTTCTTTTTATTTTTTCCTGTAACACAGACAACTATTTTAAAGAAATAAATCCCAATAAGAGAGCACTGCACCAGTTCCCATAAACCAGTCATCCCAGGAGAAGCATTCACCACTTTGGTCAACCTGTGTCAGCCTGGCTCAGTTGTGCAACAGTTTCAGTCCCACAAGAAACTAAGAGACTAGTCGCTTGATGGAGTGGGCAGATAATGCCTGCAAAACCCCGCTAGTAACACCCTCCATAAAACTATCAAAAGGAAAACAGTCCTGCAACAGACCTAGTGACTGAATCTGACACTAATCCCCAGAATTAACATGTAATGAGACTGCTCTGGAATGCCTTTGTTGTGCTTTGAAGTTGCAATTAGCACAGTATTAATCTGGTGCCTTTTCAGATTTTTTTTACATCAGTGTGTGCTTCTGCACAAAGTTACACAGGCCTCCTTAATTTCAGCGTTTCTGACATTGAAGCTTGGGTTTACTGCATTGCTTTTCTTTGAAAGTGCTTGTGGGGGACAGATTTTTTTGCCATCTGTGCTATTCACTTATTTGAGATGGTTCCTAGAAGCATGGTGGTAAGTTATTGCAAACCTGACCACCACTTTAAAACATCCTGGGCAAAACCAAGTGGACATTTTTGAGAGTGCCAGCTCCATTCAGAATGCCTTAAGTAATTACTGAGAGCTGGGAAGCTGAAAAGCCTGAGGAGAACTACAGGGGATATTGCTGAACAGCTTTGGACAGACAAGGCTTCCCAGAAGGCTGCTCCCTCTGGATACTGAGCTCAGCACAACACAAGAAATGAGGCAGCTGTAGAGGAGGGAGGGCTGCCCAGCCTGCCGCCATCTGGGGTATAGAGAAGCCCTTGCTGCAGCCCAAGGCCACCACCTGGCACCAATGCCACACCTGTGTACCTGCTACCATTAACCCCCTCTTCTGACAGCCCCCTGGCTGATCTGCTTGGAAACATCTCACCAACGAGATAGGTCCTAGTTGAGAAGTCTAACTGACATCTTATCCCAGCAGGAACTATGGGACCTTTGAATGGGAGTAAAGTCTTACCTCTCAGAGAAAGGCAGACCCTTCTGGCCCCCGTCTCCCACCAAGACTGACAAAAAACTGGCTGCAGGCTACAAAAACCTGCTACTGATCTGGAACCATACTCCCATAAGTCTTTGCCTCTCACACTGAGAACTTGCAGTAACTTTTGCTGAAATATACATTTCATACACTATAATGTCCTCTCCTGTCCTATGGCAACTCTCCTTGCAGCATTTCTTCTGCTGTGCTTCTGCTGCTGTGGCAGGTCCATGACCAGAATCGTCACCATTGCACAGCAATCCTCTTTGACTTTACATCAGAGATTAATTTGTTTCCTAAAGCCTGTGCCATGATTGAGACATTACTCATTAAAAAGAGATGGTCTGCATTTATTTGTCTCCCCTCTACAGGCACTGAACCAAATTGTTTTCAGACCGTTCAGCTGAAATCTGTACTCTTAAAATTAGGTCATTGCCCTGATAAATCCTTCCTAACTATATATCCAGAGAGCTGATTAAAATCCAATCTATTTGACATTATAATTAAGCCTCACATCTAGTTTAGAGTTTTATAATTACAGCTCTGCATCCTGAGAAAGATCAGAGGTCTCTCCTGTTCAGCTGAGGGATCACTACAGTTCTGCTGAGAGCATTTGAGGGGAGGCAGCACTGGTCTTTACACATACATGGGAGACGGATATGTGCTGCTTGTCGATTAGCAGATCTGCCCAGATCTGCAGACGTGCCCTGCAGGAGCAGTGTGGCATTTGGAATATGAGGGAAAAACTGATTTTTCAATACGACTCAGCAAGCAGATGCCAGTGACCAAGAGCAACGTGGGCTGATTCTTTGTTATCAATGTAGCAAGGCTGAGCTCACTACAAACATTGAACCAAACCACCAAGTGTATTTTTACCCTTATTTTGCTTGATTTTCCTGCACCTGATTTTCCCTGCCAGTTTTTCCTTTTTCATGTTTCTCCAGTGCAGGTGGGGTGCAGGAAAGGGGGAGAGCTGCCCATAAAGAGCCAAGGTTTTGTCTTACTCTGAACTTATTTGAAATATGCCCAGGGGAACTGGATGCCATCCAGAGGGACCTGGAGAGGCTTGACATGTGCAAACCTCATGAAGTTCAACAAGGCTAGGTGCAAGTTCCTGCACCTAGGTCACAGCAATCCCAAGCACAAATACAAGGTGGGCAGAGAATGGATTGAGAGCAGCCCTGAGGAGAATGGGGGTGTTTGTTGATGAGAAGCTCAACATGAGCCAGCAATGTGCACTTGCAGCTCAGAAGACCAATTGTATCCTGGGCCATCAAAGGAAGCATGGCCAGCAGGTAAAGGGAGGTGATTCTGCCCCTCTATTCTGTTCTTGTGGGACCCCACCTGGAATACTATGCCCAGTTCTGGGGCCCCAACATAAGGACATGGACCTGTTGGAGCGGGTCCAAACGTGGCCATGAAGATGATCAGAGGGCTGGAGCACCTCTGCTGTGAAGACAAGCTGAGAGAGTTGTGGTTGTTCAGCCTTGAGAAGAGAAGGCTCCGGGGAGACCTTAAGTTGTAGTTTGGTCTCAGCTCGCAACAAAGAACAACTCGGCTGCTCACCCACCCCCCCCCCCCCAGCGGTGGGGGATAATTGGAACAAAAAGGCAAAACAAGTGGGTTGAGTTAAAGGCAATTTAACAGAACAGCAAAGGAAATAGGTAAACAACAACAATAACACTGATGGAGGAATGTACAAAAAGGGTTACTGTACCACTGCATGCCAACCAGTCCTGGGAATCCCTAGCCAGCTCCCAAGCAGAGACTTCCCCGACTCCTCCCCTAGCTACCTCTCTCCTAAAGACTGGGCATGTGTGGAATACCCCAGCCGTGCCAGAAATTAACCCTGTCCCTGCTGGAACCAGGACAACTTACAGCAGCCTTCCAGTACTTAAAGGAGGCCTACAGAAAAGATCATGAGGGACTCTTTACCAGGGAGTGTAGCAATAGGACAAGGGGTAAAGGTTTTAAACTGAAAGAGGGTAGGCTTAGATTTAGAAGCAATTCTTTAACCTGGGGATGGTGGGACACTGGAACAGGTTGTCCAGGGAAGTTGTAGAAGCCCCATCCCTGGAAGTGCTCAAGACTAGGTTGGATGGGCTTTGAGCAACCTGGTCTAGTGGAAGATGTCCTTGCCCAAGGCAGGGGGGTTGGAACTAGATGAAACTCTGGTGCATAGGGACAATTCATGCATGACTTCCATTGGGAAAAGGAAAACATCTGCCTTTACATATTTTAAAGACCACTTACCTACTTACATGTTGTTTTCCTGCATGGAAANCCCTGCTGGAACCAGGACAACTTACAGCAGCCTTCCAGTACTTAAAGGAGGCCTACAGAAAAGATCATGAGGGACTCTTTACCAGGGAGTGTAGCAATAGGACAAGGGGTAAAGGTTTTAAACTGAAAGAGGGTAGGCTTAGATTTAGAAGCAATTCTTTAACCTGGGGATGGTGGGACACTGGAACAGGTTGTCCAGGGAAGTTGTAGAAGCCCCATCCCTGGAAGTGCTCAAGACTAGGTTGGATGGGCTTTGAGCAACCTGGTCTAGTGGAAGATGTCCTTGCCCAAGGCAGGGGGGTTGGAACTAGATGAAACTCTGGTGCATAGGGACAATTCATGCATGACTTCCATTGGGAAAAGGAAAACATCTGCCTTTACATATTTTAAAGACCACTTACCTACTTACATGTTGTTTTCCTGCATGGAAAGCAGTATTATATTGTTCATCACCATTATACTGCTTGGAATAAGTGTGAATAAGGGCACATGGGAGAAAAAAAATAATAAAATTATGCCTGTAGTTATTATTGCATACAATCAGAGGCAAAGCCTCCCTCCACATGTCCATTTTAGCTCCTCAGCCCTTTACCTCAACTTTGTTTTCAAAACACACCAGACTGACTCCATTTCTAAATCAGCCTATCGGTCAGGTCCTGTACCAGCCCAGTAGTCAAATTTTTCCCATTGACATATCTTTAAAAGAGAAAAAAGTTGTATCACTTTATTAACTTTAGAAAATTTCTGGTCATTGCAGAAAAAAAATTCTCACAGCTGTTACATGGCAGACTGGCCCAGACCTTCGCTGCATTTTAAATGTCCCAAGAGTCAGTGATGGTTTGCATTTATTGCCTGTTCTGTTCAGTTGCCATTACTCATGTTACATAGCGCCATTTTGCTACGAGGACCTTTACCTCTGTATTGCACAGCAGGATGAGGAACACACGCTGATCAACTATTTTTCCCATTCAAACAGATGGTGTGTTACTCTTCATTACCCTGGGAAGCTTCCCAATTCATTCCAGTCTAATTTCACTCTTTGCTTTTGCTCTGTAAAAAAAAATATACTAAATAGCACTATAGTTAGCTCTCCAAATAAACTTATTTGTCAGCTTTTGAAATTACATTGTTTTTAGAAAGGATGGTTCTTCCATACATAACATTTTCATTTGATTTCTGCTGTACTATATGTAGCTTTAAAAATAAAAATACCACTTTTGTGATCAATTGTTTCAGTGACTTCAGATCTTTTTTTCAGTGAATGCAAGGAATTTTATAAGGGTATTTTGATATGCATCAGAAAATCTCAAATAAGGCATTTCTTCCTGCTTTATCATGTTATTGCTTCCTGTGTTTACCAGAATACTGTATGTATTCAGATGTTGCACTGAAGCAAATGAGGAGTATCCTCTTATCAGGGCTTTCTCCAGCTGAAGTCTCATTTCCTTTCTTGTACATGCTCCTGTACAGTGATCTCCTTTTCTAAATGCATTTCTAAGTATTTGCAATTTTGGAGTTATCTACTTTTTTTATCACGTAAATATGTATTTCAAGATGATATTAAGTGCTTCCTTTTTTTGGTATATTTTGTCATATTAGTAGGCACTAGTTGCACAGATGTATATACTTTTTAAATCGGGCTTCCACTTTCTGGAAACGGTCAGTCATGTTCAGACTTTATTTTGCAACTCAGGCTAACCAGAACATAAAGTATACCTTGTATTACCTCTGTAAAATATTCTGCAATAAGACAAATAGGTTTTTTTCTTCTGCATGTCTTTCTCTTGCCTATTTTGATTGGTAATATGCATCTTTGGCTCCATAAGATTCAACCCCATCCGTTTCTGACAGATTATTTATTTTTTCTTCCTTCAGTCATAGAACTCAGATTGTCTTTACTTGTCTGCCTTCTATCTCCCTCTGTCAGCCATGAATGAATAAAATTCCTGTGCCCTGCTACCATCCAACTACAGACACAAGGCAAAGTTAATATAATGTCAGATAACAGGACTCCATTTGGCAGTGCTTGTTGGTTGGGGTCGGTTTCATCCAAAGTCACACTTTCCTGTTGGGAACCCATGAGCCATTCCATGCTGTCTTTCTCAAATACAGGTCTGTGCAGTGAGATGGCAATTACAGTTAACACAAGGAGGTTTGATCCGATTGTTACCATTTGTTCTTCATTTAAGTAGACCTGCCTGAGTTTCTCTTTTTTTCCGACTTTCTCTGTGTCTTAGTGCATGTGAAGAAGCTTTGCTCTGCAATCAAGATTGAAAGAAGAAAAAGAATGTTTAGCTAAGTCAATAACCATTCTCTCCAAGCTCTTTTCCCTCCACACAATTACTGTAACTGTAGCCATGTCTGAAACACTCGAACTGAGACAATTGTTCTTAGCCATTGCTTTATGCAACCAGGAAAACATTTACAGTTCTGTGTTTGTATAGGCTCTAGGGTTTTTTCCGTATCAATACTAACACTACTGGGAATACAATTTAAACAACTTCCAACTAGACAAGTATCTAAATCCCTAATTCTATGAGGCACTAAGATTTTATATATATACAAATATAAACATGTGTGTATATATCTATTATTTTAAGTAAATTATTAGTCCCATATAATTTGAAGTTTTAATATAGTTTTCTGCCCTACTGAATTATGTCTCTCACCTTTGCAATTGTTTGTCAGCAACAGATACTCATATTCCCATAACAATAGAGACTAACCATACTTACTGAAATTCGGTCATTGATTGGCTAGACAAGACTAGCTAGTTAAGTCTAATTCACATCTATTACCAATGCAACAGCATCATGAGGAGAGTAACTGAACACAAGTCGTTCAAAAACCAGACTTAACTGGAAGGAAAAATCTGTGTATTTATTCTTCAGTGACATTCCCTGCACATTGATTGTTAAATTGTATGGATTCTGCTAAAAATTTGGTTATGTCAGAAGTATAGTGCCTGTGTTTAACTATAATAATTCATTTTCTTAAATATTAGTGTTGCATTTTCAGGGAAAATGTAGCAAAAGGTGTCAAGAGAGTGAATAAAGCCACAGTGCTACACCTTGTGCACTCCTCACTATTATTTTGAATATGTTTATAGTTGAATTTTCATGGGAAAAGTAATTGCTGTTACATATAACTTGTGATAGAAAATTAAAAGAAAGAGGTATGCAACTTCTAAAAAAAAGAAGAAAAAAAAGAAACAATAAGAAAAAAATGAAGGTGCTGGTACTATTTTAAACCCCCTGTATATAAATTGTTTGCTATCTATTCACTTTCAGAAGTCAAAATGTTCATCTAATTATCCACTTGCTGATAAGCATATTTATTTTTTTTTAAATGAAAGTCAAACACAAAGGAGGGCTAAAAATATTTTATCTAGCTAATGAGAATCACAAATTAAGCATGACAGTCCAAGTGTAAAATAAATCCAGTCATTAGGGTCAAGTGTTCCCTGTGTGCACCGGATTTTCGGAGGGGTTATAACTGAGTCATTTCTATTATGATAGATGAAGTTTTTAATACAAGCTTTCTTCTCTTGCTGATATTTCTTTATAGTCAGGAATCCAAAGTCTTGTGAAATAGAGAATTATGCAAAAGTTAGCGTCATCCTGAGCAAAATGAAGCGAGAAAGTGGGAAGCAGGAGAATGAGTAACTATGTGTGAGCAACATCTAGTGGCTAACATCTCATTATGAAGCATGGAGGCACTGGACATTATTTTAAGCTTATTTTTGACACTGAATGCTTCTGGGAGGAAATGAAGCATATGAGGGGAAAAGACAGCTCTGCCTGTTGGTGCAGCTTCTGAACTAAAAGTTCCCAAGAGCTCCCCTTGACTCTTTCTTCACCTTGTGGCCTCAGGTAATAAACTGAGCATTTGAAGGGTAAGTCTATACTTGCACATGGTTGTGCTTTGGGTTGACTGGACAAGGTATGTGACACAAAGCCCTTTTTGTGGTGTGCACTATGGCACTGCATCTCCACTCCTTTCGCAGGCTGGAACTTGTCCGTAACAGCCCTTTCCAGCTGTGCAGTAAGAAGAAGGGGTGGTGTCGAAGTTCACCCCCAGCCGGGAGCTAGAACTAGGAATAAGCCTGTTGCTTATTCCATCCCCTGATGATATGAGGGAGAGAATTAGAAGAGTAAAAGTGAGAAAATTCACGGGTTGAGATGAAGACAGTTTAAGAAGTAAAGCAAAAGCCGCGCACACAGGCAAAGCAAAAGGAGGAATTCATTCACTACTTCCCATCAGCAGGCAGGTGTTCAGCCATCTCCAGGAAAGCAGGGCTCCATCATGCATAACAGTTACTTGGGAAGATGAATGCCATCACTCCGAACATCCCTCCTTCCTCCTTCTTCCCCCACCTTTATATACTGAGCATGATGTCATATGGCATGGAATATTCCTTTGGTAAGTTGGGGTCAGCTGTCCCAGCTGTGTCTCACAACTTCTTGTGTACTCCCAGCCTACTCGCTGGTGGAGAGGTATGAGGAGCAGAAAAGGCCTTGAGAGCTTAGCGACCAAGACATCAGTGCACTAGCAACACCACTCTCACCCCGAATCCAAAACACAGCACTACAGCACCTGTAACTCCATCCCAGCTGAAAAAATGACAGGCTGGACTGTCACATCCCTGTTCTCTGAGGGTCATTTTCATTCTGCCTGAGCAGTCCTTGAATTCCCAAATCAGACACAGGCTGTGCAAATGAGGAAACAGTCCTATTATAATCCTGTCTCTTGTGCCTTCTTTTCATCAAGGATCTAGAACCAGGGATATTTAAAACATATATGTAGATATTCTTAAAGAAATTTGTTTTAAAGGAATTTCTGATTACTTTGTACTGCCAGCAAAACAAGCATCCCAAGTGATCAAATAGTCCGTTACATGGTCACCACATCCCTTTAGAGAAACAAAGCAGCTGTAGGGAATGAGACCTCTGTGACCTCATGATCTTCTACCTAGGGGGAAAAAAAAGTCAATACACAACCATGAATATTTTTTAGATCTTCCATAGAAAAACAATAGATTGGATATCCACATGTGTCCATGGACAATCTCTAAAGCAATGTTTAAAGAGTACAGTGAAAAAAACAGTTTATGCAACTACGTCATGCTATCCCATTTTCAAAACTTGCAGATGTACTAAATAACTAATTCTCCATGTGAATCTGTTGTAAATATGAAGTAGGAAAACAGTCTTTCCAGACATATCAGCTAATAAAAAAAATCTCAAAACAAAGTACTTATATTACTGCATAATTGTACCTTATGAGATGACACTCAGTGAATAATTTACTTCAAAGAGTTACTGTGTTTTTTATCAAGAATATTTGCAATCTATGAAACCACAAGAGAAACTGAAAAAACTGTCACAGCAGGACTAGTTAGGAAGCCCCTTGTACAAGTCATAGTTCCCTAGCAAAAAGCTGGACAGATACTCACAGATCTGTGTCGACCCTGGTAAGCCACAGAGACTTATTTTGTGGAAATGCACACAGTCAATTAAAACCGTTCCTTCTCATTTACAATACAAAGGCCTCTCCCCATTGCTGTTGAGCCCATCACAGTTTGACAAGTACATACTATGGGGAATACATCCTCTAATTTTACAAGACATTGAACACAACACCTTTTATTCCAGCTTACTCTGCTTTTGGGAAAACAGCTCTGCTTATCTTAAACTAAAAAAAGTAAGTGAGAAGCTATTTAGAAACTTTCCTTATCTGTCGTTATATGTCCTCCTAGAAAGCTTCAAGAGGTGACCAGCTGCAGAAGTCATTATCAGGTGACTTCATTAAGTGTCTTTCATAAGCGTTTTTCCCATGACAAAAGTTTTCCTGAGAAAAAGCAAAGGGAAAAGACTTCTCTATTAACTCTGAACTATGAACTGCTACCTTTCGGTATCCCATTGCATCATGGATTTAAAAGGATAACTGACAAGGCGGCAGACCCTCTCTGAATGAGACGCTGTACAAGATGACCTCCAGACTGCTCTTCAGTTTCTTTAATTCTATGAAATAATCCCACACTGAGTCTCCAGTCTGATGTTATCAGCCCATAAATGAATCTGGTTAGAAGCAGAGTTCAGAAGCTGAACAGACTTCCCAAAACAGCGGTTTTCTTCATTTCAGATCCTTAGAATGTATCACCTAATTGCCTCCTATCCTCAGCTGTCATTTTTAGTCCTTCATACTAAAGCTCTGACTGAACTCAGAAATGTGTTACTCATTTTTCTGCAGGCATCTGTCAGATCTTTGGACTTTATGTCATATTAGAAAGCTTTTTTATGAAGGGTCAACAACCCTCTCAGGCAGTGCTGAAGAAATATAAGCAGGGACCATGCTAAACTGCAATAGATCCCAAATTACATATTTTGCACTTTTAAAAGGTGATTCACAGTTTTCTAGTTCCTCAGCTGACATGTTTTAAATTGGTACTTCAAAATGTCTGTCTTTTAGCACACGGATGCTGACCTCAACCCTGTTATCTTTGGGGGGAAAAAAAAAAAAAGAAAAAGAAAAAAGAAAAAGCTGAAGTATAAACTCAGGAAAGGAATTGCGAAAATAGAAATAGTAGATAAAAATCATAAACATCAATAATGTAGCAATGTTCAAAAAGCAGTAGCAGTAACAATGTATCAATGATCAAAAAAAGGTAAATGGC
This sequence comes from Chionis minor, assembly GCA_013398295.1. NCBI lineage: Eukaryota > Metazoa > Chordata > Aves > Charadriiformes > Chionidae > Chionis > Chionis minor. Next base: position 36,217 of record VZSF01004860.1, read on the forward strand.
AAAGAAATTAGGAAGAAAACTGGGAAAGTGAATGGAGATCCAGAAAAGCTAATGCTTTATTGCAAATCTTTGTTTACTAGACAAAATAAATTTTTCTGTGTTTATTTATGTTCTGTAGTTAGTATCAAGGTGACACTTTGAAACGATATTCAAGCAGTAGCAATATGTCTTAGTTCCCATTGTTAGTGTGTGTTCACTGGTCTTTTTCAAGTTTGAACTGTTTGGGCTATAACAGAACATCTAGGGATTTTTTGTAGGTCAGTTTTTCCTTGGAAATTTTAGAATAAAAGAAAATGCGTACATAACAAGATGGCAGGAAGAACACTTATTTTTATATCTAAAAGAGTACAATGTCCTGTACTTCAAGAAAGCCTGAGATTTAAGAAGCAAAGGCTAGGGCAATCTTTTTAATTTGTATGACTACCTGATGGGAGAGACTAAGAAGATGGAGTCCAACTCTTCTCTGTGGTTCCGGTTAAAGGGCAAGAGACAATGGGCATAATTTAAAATGCAACGCATTCCATTTAAACCTCAGAGTTTGGTGGTATTTTACTGTCAGGCTGTTCGAACCTCCCTGGTTGCCCAAAAAGATCGTGAAGTCTCCATTATTGGAGATACTCAAAACATGACTGTGCAAAGCTAAAGAATAATGGAGGCTGGACTAGACATCTTCGGTGTCCCCTTCCAACCTCAACAATTCTGTGACGTTAGGAGGCTGGGATATGGATCTTGGGAGAGACCAAGAGTGTTTGGAAGCATGCAGTGCCTAGTCAGAATAAAGACCTGTAGGGATTCCTGGAAGAAAAGCAGAAATTTTATCTACTGTACAGTATGTAGTATCCATGGAGTGTGCATGAACTGGGATTATTTTCAAAATGAATTTTGATTAGTGTTTCACTAGGCCATCAAAAAACATATCCACCACAATAGTCGCCTTTTAGGACATTTCATCATGCCTATATCAGAACAAAACAGCACTGAGAGAGAAAAGAAGATGTAACTAGCATATTATTTAGTTCCAGTATTGGTATAGTTAATATTGAACGTGTTTCTCATAATCTCATTGTCATTACTTGCTTGATTAATTTCCAGAATAAAAACAAGTCTTCTTTTCAGCCTCAGGGAGAACACCAGCATGGAGAATTGTATTCCCAGCCTTTACACTGGTAGAGTGTATAGAACTGACCCATAATAAAGGTTATTATGGAAATAATCTGATAAGATTAAGTAATGTCAACAACCCTCCTCCCCTAATATTTCAATTGGATGTATGGTTTGAAATCCTGAAGCCTCAATTTCTTATCTCCTTTACTGAGCCAAAACAGCTTGAGTGCAATAATACAGTACAGTTCTGTTTATACAGCAGTATAAGTTTCTTAGTATTAACTCTGTCAAGGAACTCTAACCTTGATATTGGGAAACCAAGCCACTCAAAAAGAGAGTAACTTAAGACCTTTTTTTCCTGTTCTTTCATTCTCTTTGACTCTTCAAACAAGGATATAATTCAGGACCAGTTTTCCTGATTTGGATAATACCCATCTTATGTCAATACTTCTACTATAAAGGAATCCTTTTAGAGAAGTACTAAAAAAATTTTCAACTCATGATGGTTATCATTTAGTGCAAACATCAACGGAATTTGAAAGAATGAGTTGGAAGAAAAACGCAAAGATTTTTTCGAGCTATCCACTCTGTTTTCTGCCATGAAAATATTCATACCATTAAAAAGGGTCACACTGAAGCAAGAGTAGGAGTGAGAGATGTCAAAATGAAGACAAAAATATATCGACACTTTGTTCTGGTAAATCCAGATGTTCTTATTTCATATTCTGTCTAGAAAATCATTCCTTCATTTTTAGAAAGAAATCCTCCCCGCATACTTATTGAAACAGATGATAGTGACTTCCAGAAATATTATGTGAAGAACTCAGTCAATTATGTGAACAACTGTTAACAATATATGTTTTTGAAAGATGAACTCTGCATAGGATGAAATATTTAACATCTCTATTGTGCCCCAGATGCATCTGTGATAAGAAATGAATCCTAGAAGTTTTATCCTGTATAATGGGCAGTGACTGATAACTCGTTACCTGAAGTCATGGAAATTAGCATTAATATTTGTCATGCAAAAGGTGCGGTAACAAACTTTGGTCCTCTAATCTATTTAAAGTCAATTAAAGTGTCAGCTAATAACAAGAATTAGTTATTAAACAAGCATGCATCCACTCAAAGGTCACATTCAGTGGTTCCCCCTTCTGCCCTTCTCAGATGTTTTGTTCGCTGAGATAAAATACTTTCTCGTTCCATCTATTATGAACGTGGATCTGCTCTATAATTCTTTCTGTATTTAGACCTGGTTAGTAGAAAACTTTATTATTCTAGTTGACACACTTAATTCAAGACAACAAATGACTGTTCAGGGCAAGGAATAGGAAGGGAGGACTATCTCAAGCTATGTCATTCCTCAGTAGTTGCTTGACAGCAGTTAAGCCATCAAATTTGAATATCTGGCCTCTGTTCTTGTCAGCCTACAACAGTATTTAAACCATGAAGGGAAGAAGACCGTGATGAATAACAAAAATCAAAGGAACTATGGTTAGTTCATGAGGGAAGATTCAGGCAGCAAAATAGGACCAGTTCTTCCAAGAATTAAATCTGAGCCCTCTTAAAAGTAATGCAAGAAATTTTGACATGTCCTTTCTTATAATAGACCAGTGTGGAGGACTTTTTAAAAAAAAAAAATCCTCTAATGCTTTGCCTCTATGAAAAATAAAAGCAAACAGAATTTTTGTTTTGAGAAGATTTTTATATCCTTAGGTTTCATTTATAACAGTGCAAGAAGAAATAAGGTTTTGACCTTCAAGGAGACAACTGTTATCACTATAGTCCAGAAGCCAGTCCAGTAACAGGAGAACTGGCACAATTCCACTAAGGAACAGGGAAAGGCAAAACTTCTCTCATGTAGGAGGACAGTATGGAGACAACAACTAAAGATGACACTCAGTCACCCCTCTTCTCCCTTTGCTACTTCTCGTCTGGCTGTGGCTGAAAGGCATATAAAGGACAGTTAGTCGGATTCCCCTATCACTCAGAACTTTTCAGTGGTTCCTGTAAATTAATTTGTTCAATTCTGAAGTCTGGTGATATAAAATAAATGTGTACTTTATAAAATGATTATTTCTATTAAAGCAAAATAAGTAATACTGCATATGAGAACCTTTGCTGCAGTGTTCTGTTCCAACATTGTAAATTACTTGGAAGCTATTAGGGCATTTCTCTTTGAAGGTTCATGTATATGAAATGCATTATTAACTTACTAAATGTTATTGAAATGTACAGTTAAAATAACGTGACTAATGGAACACAGACAGAGACTCTAAACTAAAATTGTCCTTTCCATTATAAAGTAGTGCCTCCCCTTTTTTTTACAGACTATAGAGGGGCCTAGTTTACTAACTAAATTTTTAGTTTGTAAAGGGAATATTTTTTTCTCTCTCTCAGCTGAAAATATTCATTCATGGTAAAACTTTCCAAGCATTTAAGGAACAAAGAATGGATTTGGGACAAAGAGATTAAATGTGTTTCAGCATTTTTAATCTACTGATTGCAGAAGCTAGCTGTGGAAAATCATGTGAGCATGTCACCCTATTGTGACATCTGCAATGCACAGGGAAAGCAACAGGCCAGCAGGGCTGTTTGCAAGGTCCAACATCCTTGCAAACTACCAGTTGAATACTTGCAGTAGAGGAATGCTGGCAAGCAAATGTGAGATAGGTTATACAGTTGCCTGCTTTTGTATCCTCGCCATGCTCCATATCTGTTGGGGGGATATTTTGCACATACCTTCTTTTGTGTCTTGTTTTTTGAGGGAAGGAGACCTGGTTGAGCGACAAGAAAGGTACTTTACAACTCTCTAGGCGAGTGCCTGATCAGGATTGTCAAGATGTCAGTGCTGCAGAAAATACCTCTCCATTCAGACTAGGAGAGGACGTAAATGGTGACCAGAAGCCACAATTTACACAAGTTTCCACCTACCTGAAGCCAAAATTTTGAGATTCTATAACAGTAAAAAATGGACTGATTCCTTGCTTTAATCTACATTAATTCTTTTTAAACAATGAGTCAGTGCAAGTCTTCCCACAGACTTCAGTGTTCTTTAAATCAAGTCCGATATGTATAAACAAGTACAATTATAAATACACCAAATTCATATAAGCAAATATGTACAAATATATCAAGTCGGAGTAGGTGATCCTTATGAGTCCCTTCCAACTCAAGATATTCTATGATTCTATATACAAGTATAAACTAACTCAGATTATGGTGTTATTACACAACTGCAGAAGTCCTATTGCTAAGTGGATACTTATCATCTTGACAAATTGACCTGAGTCCTTTTGAATCACCACTGGTATAACTCTATGGGAACAGGACATGAGTTCTCACTATCTATATCCTTCTCAGATTATCATGTTTGGTCACACGGACAGCTTTCAGACTTTGGACAAGTAACTAGCCTTCAAAATCCCTTAATTTCATTTTTCTTCATACCCATGTCCTGCAAATCCTCTTTTGAAAAACCTCTACTGTCTGCAGAAAATCAGGTTTTGGAGAGGATTTAAATATCATTTCTATGCTGACATATGATCTGAATGTCACCTTTATATTTATTCTGTTTTGTGTTTATATTGGGGTAGCACTAGAGAGAACCAACCGCAGGCCTGTGTGTTCTGCCACATACAATAAAAAGACAATGCCTGACTCGATGAGCTTACAGAATTATCAGTGAAACTCTTTTCTTTGCCCGTATATGTTGATGAGTGACTGTGTCGAAGAGATACATGTTAATATGTAAAGTCAAAGAGGGAAAGCTTGGCATTACTTGTATATATTTGAATAATTCAGGTAATGCAGTATCAGTGATCTATGAAGTATCAATTCACAAGGACTTGAAAACAAATCAAGTCTTTTGGAAAAATGTACTAAATTTTACTCTGTTCCCTGCAGTGAAACATAAAATTATGGAAAGAATTATTTACAACCTCAGAGATCAGCATCTGTTCTTATTTTGTAATACTAACATTGCATGTACACCTCTTTATAACTCACTTGATCTGGTATTTGTCTTCCATTCTTAATAATTCACTTCTACCTTCATAATCTGTTAAAATTGCAGCCAATTCCCAAATTTATGTCTACAAGAACTCTTCAGTGATCCTTGTATATATAAATGACTAGCTAACCATACAAATGTTACAATCGGATAAGTAAAGTTGTAAATTTCTGGACAGCTTTGAAATCATTAGCCTTATTTATGGTATTATTGCAGGAGCTGTTATACATCTGAGACCTGAGAGTTGGTGGTAATTGTATAATACACTAGCCAGGAACATGTTTTATTAAATCAAAACTGGATGAAAAACACTTCAGAATTTCTACATATTTTTATATTGAGACTTGGAAAGAAATAAAGGAAGTCTTTTCAGCAGCTTTAGTATTAATAATAGTTAGTAAGACGTCTACAATCTTCAAAGGTTGTCTCATTTCATCTTTTTAGCAGCTCTAGTTTTCTCACCCTTTCCTGACTGCTAAACAGGACACATGCAACCTAAGATCAAAGAAAAAACTAACACTTCCTTCAAGAACAATATATACCAGACATTCACAGAGTTTATCTGCTTAAGTAGAATGTGTTCCCAAATGACACAGAGGACAGAAAGCAAAAGATTCTTTATCAAAAATAAGACATGAGGAATGACAAATTTCAGGTTTTATATGGAGAAGCGTTATGCAAGTTACTCATCGGAATGCTTTTAAGATTTCAAAAGTGAAAGGTCCTGTCTCCTGTTCCTTTTGCCCTAATCCTAGTCAAGCATATACCAAAAGCCTGGGCTTGGGCAAATGTTCAAGAGACTTTTCTTTGTCAGAACTCTTTTATTCAAGGAACAACAACACCTGCTGATACTGTTGTGGTCTCTTGGGTCAGCAGGCCACCATTTGTTGCTGCTGTCTTTCATTCTGAGCAAATAGATAGGAATACCCTCAAGAAAAAAGGAGCTTACGTTCTTGGGTTTATCAATGTATCTTCTTTTCCTGGGGTTGTGTGTTGCGTTTCCCTGCAGCTTGCACAGAGACAGACCCAAGTTTCACAAAGTACTTGGTTTTTTTTCACACAGATGCAGTACTGCATTGTTTGAACCGGACAATTCTCAACTGTATGTTTACTTACACTAGCATTATGTTTACGCCTTGGTATGCATTTTTAATTCTAACATCTTTTTTTCAGATTCTTTTTAAAGGATAATAGTTTTCACTGACCCTGAAAAATATCTTTGAGTGTTTGCAGTATCCAGAACCTATATGGACCAAAAGAGATTAGACAGCCTTTAATGTCACTGACACTGAATGTTGTTTGGTATGGGATTTTTTTTTTAATTTGTATAACAGGCCACTTACTTTCTATTTAGTGCTTGAGTTATATACAACCTGCAATCCTTTTCATACTGTGGCAGAAATAAGAACAGAGATAAATTACAGCACCTTCAACCATTTAGCCCAGAGCTACAAATTCCAAAACCTGGCTGACACTTTTCAGGGTAGGTAGGTTCAGAGTTATGACCTCTTGGACTGCAGTGCACGAATTAGCTCTTCACATTCTTGTAAATGATTCTTGTTACGAAGTCCTTTCATGCATTATTTCATTGCCATACTTGACTGCTGCTTTTTTATGTATTGAAATACACCTTTCTCAAGGGATACTTGTAAATGGAAGGCACACTATCCAGGGGTGTTTTTCCATGTAATCGTTCTCTTTAAGTCCTGAATCTTAGGAAGACATTTTGTGTATGTGATCATTTCATATTCTAAGAGATATGTTCAAAACTTTTGGTAGCATGGAAGAATAAACATTAATACTTTCCTTTCTGCTGTTAAATATATGCTGACACAAAAATATTCCTCCATATGCCTGAATGAATGGATTGTTTTCCTAAATGGCAGATCATATTCTTTCACATGCGGTGTAAATATAACTGAAATATTGTTAACGCTGCATGGCTGAATTCACATCCACATGGAACTCCTCCCATGCCTTAAAGAGGATACATCATAGGTACGTATTTTGTATCTGACAAGTACCTCTTGATTTCTCTGTTGTATCAGTTACTTTCAGGAAATTTAGGTACATGAAATGACCTTTTCTAATTTTATGTAAGGGTCCAGTCAGCCAGTAAGAAACAGTAGCTTTGTCTATTTTAAATTTCCATAATTAATGGAAATTATATTTCTTTTGCTACTACGTAAGAAGACTGCAAAGAATGGGAGTACAGAGAATTTATTTAAATTTTTGTCATGCAGTAAAGGCCGGAGCTGTACCTAGTTTGAGTGCCTGTCTTTAGCGAATCACTGTATGGAACTACGTGGGGTGCCTCACTGAGAGAGGGAGTCAGTAAGCACCCAGGTGGGCATTCTGCAGTTAGCCAGGGCTAACCCACCATTAAAACTGAAAAGGACTTATGGGTATCAACTGCCTTGAAACTAGTAGTTGTTACTATAACTGCTCACAAGGAATGAATGTTTGTAAATCCATGTAGCTAGTACATTTTTTATTGATGCTACACTGCTTCAAGCAGCACATCACTGTTCAAGGGAGAGAGAAAAACCATTGCTTCCTCCATCATCAATGACATAAATTATAGGCACAGCATTTCTGTATCTTTACAGACAACTGTATCTTTACAAGGAGAAAAAAACCTCTTGTGAAAAGAGTAAAAATACTCTTCTTTACCTTTTTATTTTTTTTGCTATGGTGAATACAGTTACTCTCCCAGTATCTTTACTCTTTAATAATTTCAAATTTAATTAATTTACTAATTAAAAGCCTTCACTATCTGTGGACGCTATTCATTTTGAAAGAACAAATGACTGCAGGTTTAATGGGATAACACAGTCACAGAACTTATCAATCAGCTCAAGCTGCTTTGAAAGAGACAGTAACCATCTCAGTGACTGAAGAAGGAATGAGACAAAAGATAGAAAAAATTTCATTAGTAAAAGAAAAAAGAATATCTACTTTACATTTATAAACATTGACTAGCTCTTGATGATTTTATATTAAGAAAATAAAATTTTTGCCCACTATATATAGCTATATATTAGCTATATATTCCAAATGAGTTCACAAAATAGATGAAATATGAAAATAAAAAATCAAAAGATGCAAAAAAAAAGTGAAGAGTGAATAAACCCCCCTAATACGAAGAGAAGAATTTATTAATCTTTCTCCATAAAGTAAATGCTTTAATGTTATCTTGCTAGTTTGGGTATTTTTAGAATGTCATTTCTTCCCTAATTAATAGATCTTGTAAGTCTAGCGAGGACAAAAGCATCATCCAATGATATTAGCTTTTTTATTTGTGAATGAGTCATAAGCAGGCAATGACTCGAGCATCACAGTCATTTATTCCTTGGCAAGATAGACTCGCATATTTGAAAGGAGTTCACAGAGCTATTTAAAAAACTCAACAGAAATCGTACAGGTTGGAGTCTATATGAATGATGGATAAATACGCAAAAATTATGAACCTGCTTACATACGGTTAACAGAAGAAGCTAATTTAACTGAGTAAATTATTTACTCATCTCCAGTCTTAAGCGTCCTTGCTAAGGCGACATTACTTCCAACTCGACAAATTTTAAAATTAGGTTGTTGAAATTATGTTTCCATTCCCATTATACCTGTAATAAACTTCACCTACACTCAGCAGTTTTGTCTGACCAAATTGTTACTACAGTCTGGAAATACAGCCCTTACATTTTGCTGTCAAGAACTACATTGAAACCTGTATGGATAAAAAATTTGTGTGCTGTATCTTTATTGAAATGAAATTATAATGTTACTGTCAATCTTCAATATTCAGTATGAAAACTCACTACCATCTTATTTACTGATGGTTTTCATATACTTTTGTCAATTTTTTGCTATGTAGTAAGTATTCAATTGCTAATTAACAGTACTCAAACTTTAGGAATATAAAGGATTAAGAATTTCATGAAAACTACTATTCTTATTAGAAATAGTCTTTCAACTCAAGGAAGAGGAAGACTAAAGGCCCTGTGAATTATTTTTATGAGGTCAAACTTGATGGGAGAATATGCACATTCAAAATTATGAAAACTCAAAAGAGTGTAAGAAAATAAAAGAAAACTTGCAAGTACAATACATAGCAAGATCTATGCCTGAAGTGTCTAAAAAGCCTGAGTGTCCACACAACTAAAAATCGATAACAATTTGATAACTTTTTTTACTTGAGTGGGATGCCAAAGTACATTATCTTTTGGGATGTCCCAGAGTCCTTCTTGGAGACATTAGTAGAGGCAGTGCATTTCTCTGATGTAAAATATTAGTTTACAAAAGTGCTTTGGTATTTGCATCAGTTTTTCAGCATGGAGCCAACCGAATAGTTGATTTGTCTCTAATATATATGATAAAACTAAATATTCACAGAAACACACATCTTTTTCCCTGTAGCAATTTATAAATTAGGCTAGGCAATGTAACACAAAAATATAGTTAAAAATTTTGCGATGGAACTGTATGTTACTGTTTCATTTTAAGTTAGTTTGAAATAATTTCACTTTGAATGAGCAAACCTATTTTAACTTTTCCTTTCAGAGAAAAGTTGAAAACTTAAAAAAAAAAATTAAATAGAGGGGGAAAAAATTATATATTTTTCTCATTACATAGATGCATAGATAGAAATAATTCATATGCATCAAGACACAGATAACTTCAGTGTGTCTTTTGTCATGACACAGAGGAAAGAACAGTGATATATCTGTTCTATTTCTTTGATTTTCAAGAAACCACAAACTTCCACAGGCTGTTGAAGAAAAGTAATTGATGAGACAAGTGAAAAATAAAGTTTTCCCAGATTGTACCTTGGATGAAAATTCTGTTCTCATCCATAGAAGAAACATCCACTTGAAGGAGGACTGATCTTTTCCTACTTTTAAATGCGGAATTGACTCACATTATGACATGGAAATATTAGTTAAGGAAAATCAAGACATATACATACACTGGCAATAGACAATGAGTTTCGACATTGGGTTAAATCCAATGTAAAAATCTCTATCTCAAGAGTAGATTCTAATTTCAGAGCAAATTCTTTTGCTAAGGCGTGACATTTTCTGTCTACAGCTTCTAAAACAAGCTAGTGTTTCTTTCCAACGATGCATTATAAATGTCTTTTAAAAATATTCTTCTGCCAAGTATGCCAAGGTGCATGACAGAAGAACTTGCCCAAAATCATACATCAGGTTAGAAGTAGAAACAACAGCTGAATCTGGTTTCTGAAGCTCAAAGATTGTGCCAGCAGGACATATGGAAAAAGGACTGGTGGCACTATCAATGTCGTTAATATTTTTGTCTCACGTCACTGTCATCCAGCAACAGGGAAAGACATTTTAAACATAGTTAAGTCTTAGGTTCCTCTCAGAAACCTGTGAACCATGAGGGAGCAATTCTGTATATGTTATGTTCAATTGCTTGTCCCTGTTTAGCAATTTGCAAACTTGCCATTTCAAGTAGAAACAGCATAGCAATTTCACTAAGCAGAAAGTTCCCTTTAATCTCTTCTCCATTTTACTTCAGTGGACTATAAAAAAATATTCTTAAGCCAAGATGTACAAATCCCTTTGTCCAAAACCTGGGGCCCACAGGAACAACTCTTTCTCCCGCACTTACTGACTGTTGGTCAACAGCTGTTCCAGACAGTGAATGACTGTGATATATTTCTCCTTTTCAGAAGGAAACAAAGTAAACCATAATTGGACTTTCAATATAAAGTCAGGACTCTTACCTTAGTGGTCATAATTCACTTTTATTACAGTTTGAAATTTCAGAAGACAAATATGGATTAATTTATTCTGTTGATACTCCAAGATCATCAGATAAGGAACCTAAGCTCCTCTTGTGTTTCTAGAGTGTCTTTGTATTTCTGAATAATTTGTGCAGATATAATTTTGAACTGTCTTTTGCTACCTGCAGATTGTGTTTAAATTACTTTATTTCATTCTTGCATTTCAAGTTCAGAAGTAATCTCATTTTTCATTAAAAATAGATTGAACCTACTTGGATATAAAAGCAGCAAGAGAGGAAACTATCACACATAAGAAACATACATAATTAGGCTAAGAATTTTGAATTAAGAGCTTGATAAGTTGTTGCACATACATCTTGTGCATGTTATTTACTAAAATAGATTGAATCATCCTCAGAGGCTATTTGCATTTAAATTCAGCCTAATGTTTCAGTTTACCACAGACATAAGTAAAGAGGCTTCTCTAAAACAAGAAATGGCCCAAGACAAGAATGTTTCTTTGAGTTTTAAAAGATTTTATTAGTTCTTTATTATCTTAATTATTTTAATGCATTTGTCCTAATCTTTAAAGGATTGCACATGGATGAGAAAAATACAATGAAAAATAAGAAAGATGTCAAAGAATCTAAAACAATGCGACTGAGTGTATCTTGTCAAAATCAAAGGGAATTACAAATGCTTTCTGGCTGTGAAACTGGCCTTCTGTTTTTATAATAGAGCCTAAACAAGCAGTATTTATAGTTTATCAAGACAATTCATCCTTACTCATTCCCTAGTGGAAAAAAAAACCCCCAAACGGCAGAATACATGTGTTTCTGTTGTTATGTACCGCCTTAACCAGTACCTTAAGACGTTAGGAAAAAAGAAAGGAAACAAATAAGATGAACACCAGTCTGTTGACCCAAACAAGAGACACAAGGTCAACCTCACTTGCACCTGGATGGTGTTGTTCACCCAGTTTGCAAGCAGACTTTTCAAATCACAGGAAAAATATCAAACAATTGTAATGAGTATAAGTTGCATGCTTTTTCCATGCTCAGAATCTAGCTCTGGTTTGGGTATAGAATCCACAGCCCATACAAAGGTTTCTTTCTATAAATATCCACCTCTCTATTGGTGATGCATGGAACATACCTAGCAATATAAGATATTAAGATCATCCATCAGTAGCCTTACAGTAATCAAAAAGTTTTCATCACTTCCTTTCTGTTGATTGGTTTTCCTAAAGGCCAAACAGAACTTAGCTGGATATTCATCTCTCAGTGGAACTGTGGGTCATTAAACATGTCTCTGTACATAACAATTCATGTGAGAAAATGTTGGCATTTACACTGGCAGGAATAGCACAGGTTAATGCATTTTGCTTTCATTCCTAATATGTCTTTGAACAAGAAAGGCTAGATTTTAGAAACAGAGAGTTTTCTCTCAAACTCCCTGTGTTATTGAAATTCTTTATTTCTCCAGGCAAGTATGTAGATCTACCATTGTTTAACTGTGTAACAGGGAAGAGAAATATTACCTTGTTAGCACGCCTCTCTGACTGATAAGCTAATATATTTTGACATGTGTTAAGACAGTTGTGATCGAGAAGGTGTGTGTAGGTGTACAGTCATGTGCTCTTAAAATGAATTCTTTTTTCTGAAATAAAATGGAGGAAATGCAGAAGTTAAATACAAGCAACTGCAAAGTTTTAAATTTAATCTTAATATTAAAAAGATTTACTCATGTGCTCTTAGTATTTCATTCTTTCTATAGTTCGGATCTGAAAGGTCAACACATTGTTCACTATATTACAGTCTTTTCTGCATAATAATTTATCAGACCAGCAACTGAAAATATACTAGATCAAAGTATCTGAAGATAATCACAATTATCTTGTTCCTGTGGTTACTCAGGTGTGACCAAGCTAATTATGCCTTGCTTCTTTCCAGATATATACAGTAATTGCCAGAGTGTTTTTAGAAGGATGGCTGCCAGAAGGGTAGAATAAACAGCTCAGAGAATGCTAATGGGACTTACAAACAGCAGCTTTTAAAGGGCTGTGACCTGTCATGCCAGAGTATCTTACTGCTGCATCTTAAATAAGGGCAGAAGGGTGGGGACAGTAGTTCAGTTTTGTGACTTGAAACTGATGACATTGCTTCAATTCACAGAATAACAAATTTTATGTGGCAGAGCTCATATCATTTATGATTCACAGCAAGGAGTAGGTGTTGCCCTAAAGCTCATTCTAATACTTCACCAGCAGTGACTATCTTTCTGCACAGCTAGATCAATAACTTAAAAAAAATATACAGACTCATTTTCAAGTCAATATGTTTGTTTATGCCCAGTGGGCACTTCATTTCAAAAAGCAACCAGCCAGTACAGTTTTGTATAGATACTGGAAAAAGTTTGAGGCTTGCACAGCTGAATCATGGAGAAAGTGACATAGAACTGCAATTGCTAGAAATTTTGGTGGGGAGACTAACTAATAGCTTACTACTTCACAGTTGTTGGATAAATACTATTCCAAATTTCTTATTAGATCAGTTACAGCACATTGCAGTGTCTTGAATTTTTAAGTTCAGGTTATCGACATTCATGTAAAAAGTGTTTGCTGTCAAATCTTAACCAAGGAATACTTGTTAAAAAGAGTGTAAATTTAGACTTCTAGTAAATTCAAAGATATTACTCTTTGCTTAGACATCCCAGGCAAAAGAAGGAAGATAAAGTTGAGAGGTGCATTATTTATAAGTTTCTTTTGTCCTTTAAACACTCAGATGCAGCTGAAAGTTGCAAGAACTTGACTCTACTAATCTAGGTTTTCTGTTTCTCAGCAGTGCTGAGCAAATGGCTGGTGCAACATGGTGGAAAAGGTCATTTTTAGAACTGAATATTTTAATGTCCTCATTAGTACAAGTCTCATAGCTATTAAGCTACTGCTATTTCCTAAGCAAACCAGGCTTTTCAAAACAGATCCAGAATGTAAGTCAAACAAAAACATGGGTCTAACCAAGACAGAGATTTAAAGTGGCAAAGGTGTTCCATCTTAATGCAGTAATTTGCACTAGGAAAATCCTGGTCAGTCCAAGGTTATGGGAGACTAAGATCCAGCTCCACTTGCACCTTGATACAATTTAAATTCACTCTGAATATCCTGGAGGGTGCTAGGCTGTTGGACAGGCTGAAAGAACTGAAATTGATGATTTTTGTTAAAATATTCAAAATGCAGTAGACCAGAGAAAGAAAGTGAGAATAGCAGTGAGCATGACTTCAAAGACTAGTGATTAAACAGCTTGGATTGAGGGAATCATTACTGTTAAACCCTACTCAAAGAACTGGTAATGTGCTCCAGGTAGTGACTTCACCTGGGAACAATGCTCACTTTTGCCATTGAGGACAACATTTTTTTCATGCTTGGACTACCCTGTTTCAGATATCATTGAGTCAAAGACAAAAGGAAATGAAGGGTGTGCTCTGAAGACCCAACAGCCAGCTAGCAAAAGTCCAGTGGAAGCACGATTCTTGTGTACACTATACGGTGATGTTCTTGTGATTAGTTGGTCCCTTATTCTCCCATATTTATTCCAGTATTTTGTCTATCAGCATATCACATAAGATATTTGGCTTTACTTGTTTCTTTATGTGATAATTTTTGAAGTACTTCTGATTGTGCAGGATACACCAAAAATTAGAATCTATTGTTATAAAAGTCTAGTTTGTATTGACTGCACTTTGTAGAAAGATTATGAAATTTTGTGGTACTAAAACATTTAGTTAAGCATCCGCACTCAGCCTCCCACCACTGTCTTATGAGTAATATGAATGACTTTCTTCCTACACATCACTGATTTTATTCCATTTTCTTGGATATCATTAGCACGTCTAAGTATTAAAGCTAATAATGAAATTCTAAGATTGTGGATTTCACTGAGCCACTGGAAGTACTGATCAATCAGCAGCTAGGCAGAAATGAAGCCAATTTACTTTTTTATCATTGAAAATGGTCTGCCTATACAAGATGTATGAGCTATAATTTAACAGCTTAAATATTCCCTCTATTGAATTACTGTATATTATCTGTTTTGCAGAGAAGATGCAGTGTAGTCGTGTCTGAGAAATGGTGTATGGTATTTTGTGATATTTTAATACCTTTAGGGTACTGAACTACCAGAAATTCCAATTCTAATATAATTACTTATGGCAATAAGCTAAATGTGGGAATGATTTTCCATTCTCAATACAATGAGCTCAGTGAAACAGCAACAGTAAGGGAAACGGGATGAGAATGCCCACATTGCTGTTTTCAGAGGGTTCTTTCAATATGACCCTGTTTAGGTAGACCATGTGAGCCTTGTTGATAGCATTATATTAGTGTGACTTTATTGAAGAATCAGACAACAAATGCTTAGATTTTTAAAAATTTCTTCCTTACCAAGAAAAAATGCTTGCTATGAATGAACAAAACATTGAAACTATTCATCATCTAACAGCTACAAAATGTGTGGCTTGTTCCAGGGAGGGTTGATCTCATTCTGAGACTGATGCTATCAGTTGTTAGAAAAACCCTTCAGCAGTTGGGCATTTGCACACAGTGCTGGAAGTCCTCTCTCCTACTAACTCATCATCGTGAACAGGTCCTTCCAGCATTGCCCAGACTAATTACTGTCTCTGTGATTTGAACAGAATGGCAAAAGGCCATTCCTTTTAACACGGACATAAAATAAACCAGTTCTCAAATGAGGATAGTTTAAGTTAGCTTTCTAATTCTTGGAGTGAAAGTTGGATGACAGAATTTTTTCAGTCATGGTGATTTAATTCAAGAGTTTGAAAATGCTGGATGAGCACCTCTTTACAACATTGTTATAGATTTTCAATAGCACCTGAAACACTGGTAAAGATCCAAAAGACTGAAATTAAACAAACACTGTGCTCATATTTTGAAAGAGAGAGACAGGCTAGAGAAATGGTCTGACAGGAACATAATGCAGTTCAAGAAAGAAAAGTGCAAAGTCCTGCACCTGGGGAGGAACAAGCCCATGTACCAATGTACACAGGGGGCCACCCAACTGGAAAGCAACTTTGTGGAAAACTGCCTGGGGGTCCTGGTGGACATCAAGTTGAACATGAGCCAGCAATGTGTCCTTGCCACAAAGATAGCTGATGATACCCTGGGTTGCCTTAGGCAAAACATTGCCAGCAGATGGAAGGAGGTGACCCTTCCTCTTTATTAGGCACTGGTGAAGCCATGCCTAGAGTACTGGGCTTAGTTCTGGGCTGCCTGGTACAAGAGAAGCACGGAGATACTGCAGAAAGTCCAGGGAAGGGACGGAGACATGATTAAGGAGGTGGGGTATCTCTTATATGAGGAGAAGCTGAGAGAGCTGTGACTTTTTAGCTTGGAGAAGACTCAGGGAAGATCTTAACATCATGTATAAATACCTGATGGGAGGGAATGAAGAAGATGGAGACAGGCTCTTCTCGGTGGTGCCCCATGACAGGACTAGAGACAATGGACACAAACTGAAACACAGGAGGTTCCCTCTGGACATCAGGAAACTACTTTTTACTAGGGTTGTGACTGAGCAGTGACACAGGTTGTCCAGAGAGGTCGTGAGTCTCCATCCTTCAAAATATTCCAAAGCCTTCTGGACATGGTCTTGGTCAATCGGCTCCAGGTGACGCTGCTTGAGTAGGGCTTGACCAGATGACCTTCAGAGGTCCCTGCCAATCTCAACAGTTCTGTGATTCTGAAGAGGACAAGATTTTTGTAGTTCTGGCAGCTCAGCATTTATGTTAGGGCAAAAAAATGGAATAACTGGTACAAGTACCAGTCAAGAATCGAGGGAGTGGACTATAAATGAAGCATATTGTGACAGTTCATGTACTTTTTAGTTATTCATTTCATATTACATTGCCCATTCCTTGAAGATAAGTGTGACCAGATCATGTAGATTTTTATGGAGGGAGACAGACATGCCTTTTTCTCCTCGAATCATCTGACCAGTCTAATGGGAAGAATATTTAAGTGTAGGATGGAGAAAGCAGAAGAATTGTTGAAGCTTATTTTTAGCACAACATTGTTAACCCCTTTTAACAATGATCAGAAAAAGTTACTGATACAGTTTGCAGAAAACACAAAAACTGGGAGAACAATAAATAAAGAAGAGAACAAAACAGCAAGACAAAACATTCTGAGTTTTAGTACAGCCAAATACAAAGTCAAACCTATATAAAAGAAGAAGGATGGCCATGCATAGCTGGCAGAAAACAATGACTCTGAGAAAGCCTTGTGGATAGTGTAAACTACCATAAACTTCATTGTGTCCTAGAAGAGGCCTGTATGACACTGTTATATAAAGCTGCTCATTGAGATTGAAAAAAATAAAGACAGACTAATTGAATTAGATTGAATGAAAAAACCCTACTGATGACGTTCCTAAAAAGTGCCAAGAGCACCAATAGTAAAATAAAAACCTAGAGTCAAATAGAAACAGACTGAAAATAGTCAAATGAGTGAAGAACTTGATGACAGAATTTCTCACGTTACACTGTTTGGACTGTTAAAAAGGGAGACTTCACAGTGAGTTTGTGTTGCCTGAAAAAAGCACAGACTGACATCAGTTCCAGCCAACATTGACTAAGTTGACAGAAACAAGTCTTGTTTCACAGTTGTCAAGCCAACTACCTGAACTCTGGGCTACCCCAGTCAGAGTGAGAAAAAAGACAACACCCAAAACCCAGTCATACTACATGGCCTTCACCCAACTCCACACGTGAAGGGAGCCTTGGTTCCTGCCATCACTCTGTTTTTTGCAGGTCCTTCTCCTTTCCCTCCTTATTTCTTTCATTTTTGTTAGTTTCACACTTTTTGCACTCTGTTATGAAAAATCTAGCTCAGACAGTAAAAAACTTACCTTAGAGTATTGTTTTGTGCAGGCATACAGCTATAGCGAAGATCTTGAAAAGCCCAACATTTGTACAAATGTGTCAGGTCTCAGAAGGCCTTTGTTTCCAGAACAAAAGTTGTAGGTGAAGGCTGGACCACTTTGCAAATTTAATTTAGGGTTCACTGTTTTCTGCTTTTATGCGCATGTTTATTTTATTGTAAAAGAGGTGGGATCAGCGTTTAACAATGATCATGACAACAATATCCAGCTTATTTTAGACTGGCTTTCTCACTATTCAGAAAAACTATTTATAGTTACCCTTAGTATCATTAAAAAGGATGTCAAACCCTTAGTTTCCTTGAAGAGTAATAAGAAGTCTTAAAAAGAAATCTTTTCTTAATAAATCGAATTTTGATATTATGAAGGTTTCTTTATCTGCATCTTTCCTGAAGAGGATTCTAAAAAAAAAAAAAAAATTGCCATAGCACTAAACAAATGGAGTTCTGTGCATTTGATATGCAAAACATTATTTAACTATTTAATATAAACATTATTTAACTATTTAATATTGTACATGAGTATGTTAAACCAATATTATCATTCTAGGCCAATTTATTTAATCAGAAGCACTACAACAGCTCCAAGTGCAATGAGATTATCCAAAAGGAATAAAATAATACTCTGATCTTTAAACATGGAAATCTCAAAAAGCAGAAGGTCGAATGCCTTACCTCTGAAATTGGCACTGCAGCAAATGCTGAGCACAGTCATTGTGTCACAGCAAAAGAATGTTAATACATGGGAGCTGGTTAAGAAAAGAAGAAATGAGAGTTATTAAAGATCTGGGAAATATTTACAGAAGGATACCTTCAATTGTATATAATGAAAAAAAAAAGGTAATAGTTATCTTGATCAGTGCCCTTACATGCATAAAAATAGAAAGAATCTTTTAATTAGTAAAAGAATTACAGGAACCATGGCTGAAAAATGACTGTGGGAAAGTACAGACCAGAAGAAAGTTGCTCTATCATAGCAGTTACGATATTTAACCATTAAACCAAGTTGTTTTTCAAAAGCAATGTTAGATCCCTCTTTCTGTAGTAGTGTTTAAACTGGGATAGAAATACAAGCATAATCCTACCTTATACATGAAATCAGACTACCTTATCACAGCAGTCCACCCCAGTTTTCCAACCTGTCACCTGAGCAGTGTCCATTGCGGTATGCAGATGAGACAAGATTCAGAATCCAAAGTACTTACACATTTCTTTTGTTCAATTTTCTCTCCCAGCCCTTTGTTGGAAATAGGCAAATTACTCCAGAGCTTCAGCTCTGTAACATAACACTCCCTTTAGGCTGCTGGATGTAATTGGACCAGGGTATAATCCAGGTAAATTACAGCACACAATCTTTCTGTACATTCCACAGAAAACTTTGTAATATTCCCAGAAAAATTGAGTGATTTTTTCTCAAAATATCACCTAAGTTACTTATGCTCCAATATGGGTCTCTCTCTCTTTTTTTTTTCTGACTAATCTTCAGCATTATACGTTTGAGATTATAACTTCATGAAATCTGAAGATCAGTGCTTTCAGTTAAATAAGAAAACAGGTGTTTTATAGATAACTTCATGCCATTTCCTTTGGTGCGTAAGAGCTGTAATTCAACTCAGCCTAATGGACTACAAAATCAAAGGATTTATTACAGACATGCATATAACTTATCTGTATTATACTGATTGTGATCATTTAGATGATGCTACTCATATAGCACATTGCAAGTTTTCATAGTTTAAACTGGAAAGGTTTTATATAGAATAGTGGACAGTGTATATTTCTGTTTAGAAGGTAGTAATCTCATTTGTGTAACTTGAACACATATATACATCACTAATGTAATATTTCTGGTGTGTACATATTTCTGAATAGAAAGATACATTTTCCAAAATATTTATGAACAGCATTATATGCATGATCTGAAGAATAAGGCAGCAGGCAAGATGGAGCTAGAGGGGCGTAAACATAGAATCATAAAATCATAGAATGGTTATAGTTGGAAGGGACCTTAAAGATGATCAAGTTCCAAACCCCCTGCCATGGGCAAGGACATCTTCCTCTAGACCAGGTTGCTCAAAGCCCCATCCAACCTGGCCTTGAACACTTCCAGGGATGGGGCATCCACAACTTCCCTGGACAACCTCTTCCAGTGCCTCACCACCCTCACGGTAAAGAATCCTAATATTGAATCTAAATCTACCCTCTTTCAGTTTAAAACTGCTATGCCTTGTCCTATCACTACACTTCCTGATAAAGAGTCCCTCCTCATCTTTCCTGTAGGTCCCCTGTATGTACTGGCAGGCTGCTATAAGGTCTCCCTGGAGCCTTCACTTCTCCAGGCTGAACAACCCCAACTATCTCAGCCTGTCCTCATAGGAGAAGCGCTCCAACGCTCTGATCATCTTTGCGGCCCTCCTCTGGACTTGCTCAAACAGTTCCATGTCCCTCTTATATTGGGGCCTCCAGAGCTGGATGCAGTCACATCAAAGATGTATAGGGCTAACTCAAAGAACTAACCATAAAATATTTTTCTCTTATCTGCTGTTTCTATATAATCTTTACTTTAGCATCTAGACCCCTAATCCCATAGAATTTACTTAGGCTGGATTTATGAGCTACCCACGTTTGCTGACTCAGCAGCTGCCAATTTACCCTAGCCAGATGATTATTCTCTAGACTAAATTTGATTTGTCGTCCTGTAAAGGTCCTGCATCTTCTATCGGATCGTCTATCCAAAGAGCGTTGGTCTTAACGTGTATTTCCCTCCATCTTCTTGTCTTTCTGAACAAAATGCCTCATCCACGTGTATCAGCAGTTTTCAACTTGCATGTGTGGACTGAATATGTGATAGATACTCAAAAAACCTCTGCAAATAAGGCTGGCAGGTCAATGGGAATTTCCTCCCCTAGCACCCATGTGTCAAAACTAGCTGTACTTTTTCCATAAACATCTACTGAAAATGCTTGATTAAGACACGTTTAGGGCACATCTCTATTTTTGTCCATTCAGCTATCTTGCTCGTGAGGCTACAAAGTGTTTCTATAGCTGTTGTCTGATGAGGTTCAGCTTGTTGGTGTACTGGAAAAGAAACCTAGTAGAAAGCAAATGTCACTGCCAAACCTAGATCTTATGCAGCAAGAGTCTAGGAATTTGCAGCCAGCATAGGGGAAGAGGGAGAATAAACCAGCACTACCATCTTTCAAGATAGTTTTCTGTCTTGTTTTCTTAGTCCTTACATCAAGATACATTAGTACCCAGAGGTATGATACGACCCAAGGCTAAGAGAAATTTTGACTTATATTCCCAAGTTTAATTTAGCATAAGTTAAACAGATTTGTGTAGGGGGTTTATGATGCTGCCGTTAATTGTCACCACATTATTCAAGTTCTGCCTACTGAAAGTCAGCAGTGATGTTCCTGTTCCTTATTTAGGGCTGGGAAGGTGCTGAAGCTGGCACAGGATTAGATTTCTGATTTTGTTCAATTTTATTACATTTTGCGAGGTCAGTTTGGGTAACTGTGGGAGGCTTAAATGTCAGGCTCCAACTTTGTAAAAAATACGTAAATATTTAAACTAGCTATCTATGTCACAGCTGGAGAATATGTTAAACATTGAACTTGCTGCTAGCACTTAATGAAGAACAGTGAATTTACCTAAATATATAATTTTGTATTATTATTAATACAGTTTGCCTCCTGAAGAGTGTTAACATACTCAATGCAGGTAACCATAGGCTATTTTCATAGTTATTAAATAAAGCATCTTGAAGAATAGATAAAATTCTTTTTTGCTCATAAATGTTAGAGAAAAATTTCAGGTTTTAATAGGAAATACCCTTCACTTTATGGTATCTGCATAGATAAATCCCCCTTTAGATATTTTGATCCTCTCAGAATTTGTAGTGCGTTGCAGAGAAAACGTATATTCAGCTGGTTAGGCACAGCTATTAGTAACTTAGCAATTAGTAATACCTGAAAGAAAATTTTTAAAAATCAATTGAGGTTTTAATCCTACAGCTGAATCCAAATGAAACAGAACTACCAGGGATATTCTGATCTGGTACAGGCTGCACAGGGAAACAAACAACAGGGAGAACGCTTCAGCTTTTTGATGGTAGGTAATATAGTTCAATATTTATCTTTTCCTATCTGTGCAACCTTGTTGATTTCCCTACAGAAAATTCAGATTCAAACAATAGTATTTAGGTAAGGAATTTTTTAGCACACAGCTGACAATTCCGTTTACTGACGATCCTCTTTGTGGTGTTTATTTCAAGTACAAATAGAAGGTGTGTCCTTTTCCAGTCTCCTGTGAATATTTACTGAACATCAAAGGAAAAGAGCAATGTTCCCCCAAGCTATGGTCTCAGAGGACATGAACTCTCTAAACTGTCATGCTTCGGATGCCGTTGCAGCATCTGCAAACACTGCGATGAATCCTTCTCCTGCCTTTGTAGACTTATGCTTTAATCCATTGCTGACTTAGTAATAAAACTGAGACTCAGTGATATGCCTGTAAATATAAAGCTAACACAACTTCAAAACTTTTTTTTTTTTTCACTTGGCTTAGGGTATTTTTTTAATCAGTGAATTCTCAGACTGAAAATGGGGTTCAGCAGTGACCTGGACACTGGAGTTGAGTGCACACTAAATAAGTTTGCCAATGATACTAAATTAGGAAGAGCTGTTGATTCCCTCCAGGGTAGAGAGGCCTTACAGACAGATCTTGACAGAGTACTGGGCAATCACCAATTGTATGAAATTTAGCAAGGACAAATGCTGGTTCCTGTGCCTGCAACAGTGTAATCCTGGATGTACGTTCCACAGACTGTGGAACAAGATGCTGGTGTGCAGTCCTGCAGAAAAGGATCTGGGGGTTTTGGTTGATGGCAAGCTCAATATGAGTCAACAATTTGCACTGGTATTCAAAAGGCCCAACAGTATCCTGAGGTGCATCAAGCACGGTGTCGCTAACTGGTTGAAAGACAAGGTTGTCCCACTGTACCCAGAACAGGTGCAGCCTCACCTAGAGTACTGAGTGCAGTTTTGGGTCCCCCAGTATGAAAGGGACATAAAAATATTAGAATGTGTCCAAAGGAGTGCAACAAAAATGGTGAAAGAACTACAGGGCATGACTTACAATGAGTGGCTAAGGATACTATGTTTATTCAGCTTAGAGAAGAGGAGGCTGAGAGGTGCTCTCATCGCCGTCTCTGACTTCTTCATGAAGGGGAGCGGAGAGGGAAGTGCTGATTTTTTTCTGGTTTCCAGTGATAGGACACAAGGCAATAGCTTAAAGTTGCTCTAGGGGACATTATTAGGAAAAGTTCTTCACTTAGAAGGTGGTCAAGCACTGAGACAAGTTCCCGAGGGAAGTGATCATGGCCCCAAGACAGTTGGTGTTTGAGAATCATTTGGACCATGCTCTTAGACATATGGTTAAACTTTTAGGCTGCCCTATCTGGAGACATGTGTGGTGGTCTCAGCAGTTAGAAGAGGCCTAGCTAAAAAGTAAAGTTACTGAACAAAAATTGGTCCGGTTTTACCTCAAACCAGGACAACAGAATTTGGACACCTGTTTGTAGAGAAAGAACTGTTTACCTTATAAATGAAAATAATTCTACTTTAGCCTTGAGTCATATATCTAGCTCTGATTAAACGCAAGTCGTTTCTTATCTTATGTACAGACCATTTACATGTCTGAGCAATAGATTAACGTGTTTTTCAAATTCTGTTTTTGTGCTCACACAGCATCCTTGCCCTTGAAAAGCTTTAACTACTTTTCCGATCCCTTGCAAAGGTCTTAGCTAGTTATGAGGCTTTTGCAGTAGTAGGACCTCTTGCTTACAGTAAGACAAATTACAGGCTGCATCCTCGGCAATTTTTGGGGATCTCTGCTGTGTGACTATAAGCAGAGTTCAGTATTGCTCAGCAAGTAAACAGTAGTAATAAGAACATGTGTGCTGTGCTAAAACAGCAGCTTAAGACTATGCATGACATGCAATTTTGTACTGTTGTTTTTTTCCTTGCAGTGGACAACACCTTGTAATAAGACACAGTATTCTGTGTCAGAATTTCTGTGTCAGTCACAGAACAATTTTCTACACCCTTTTCCTGTATTGGCTTCCTCAATAAGTGGGGGTTAAAAACCCCCCAAACATGTAAGAAATTCCCAGATCCTAGAGCATTCATTCCCTCTTCCCTCACTGACTGCAAATCTTTTCGAAGTTTCAGATGAAACTCAATGGGCACTTTTGTACAATGTATAACACATACATTATTAAGATACCAGAAACTTCTCCTACCCCGCATCAGTTTCTTGCATTCTCCTTTTGTTATTGACAGCTCTTCAACCAGCTGTATCTACTGTGCTTTAATCACATTCAATGCCTTTTCTTTAATTTAGATTTATTTTTCATTTTCTCTCCAATTAGTAACTCCTGTTTTGATTAGCTTTCTGGAACATTTCTTCATATCCACTTTAAGCATTAACAAGTATGGATAATTAGAATTATATACACTTAAGTGACGTAATACTTCACAGTTTTGTACACAAAACTATTAGCATGTTAGCATATTTTAAAAGAGGCAGCCTGAGAGATTCCTCTTATCCACTCAACACATTTTCCTCAGTAATTTTATATTGCTCTGTTAATAGCATTAACAAGAAGCATTAATAGGAAGTCCAGCTCACAGTAGAACTGTAATTGTTTAATTCGGGTTAGAAGTTCCATAATGATATTCGGTAGAAGCAAAGCTTTCAGTATGACTTACTGTAGGACTTTTTCATGAAGCTGTCACCTTATGAATCCAGATAATGTAGCCACTGAGAAGAGTAAGAGAGAAATGAGGCAAGACAGCACACAATGTAGGGTAGCTGCAAGAGAAATTTTTAGGATGCAGTAGTTTCTCAACTGCATAAAAGGTCTTCTAGGCCCCATAAATTCTCCTCCATACCCGAGATATTTCACAAAAGCTTCATGTTTTCTCAAGACAGTTCTCATAATGACTGCTCCTCTCATTTTCCTTTCAATAGAAGTTCTGAGACCAGTAGTGGGGCCTACATCCCTGCTATGCAAGCTGAGTCCAGCTTACCTGTGATCCAGAGCCCTCCTGCATTTCCAAAGAATCCAAAATTAACCTTAGCAGTGAACCAACCTGGTTGAAGTGTTGACAATAATGAAAGGAGAATGTAAAAAAGCGACGTGGGGTGAGAAGGTTCTGCTGTCTTAATAGTGTGTGTTATACATTGTATAAAATGTCTGTTGTATTACATCCGAAAAATAAAATAAAAAAATTTGCCAGTGAGTGAGGTGCCCCTTCTTGTAAAAACAAGATAACAACAGCACAGATAATGTGCAGAAAATAATCCCAAATTCCTGTTAGAAACGTGCTGTCTAATTCTTGTAATTGACTGGAACCTTCAGTGTTTTTACTTTGAGGAGAGAGTTTGCATACTGCTTCCCCACGCATCCATAAGAAAGAATCTTTCCAATGAATGTTTCAAACTTTGGTGGCTTTTTGGTTATTCAGAATCTTGGTTGAGAAATTTAGGCCTCTCTGCTCCTTCAACTAACTAACTAACTAACTAACTAACTAACTAACTAACTAACTATGTGGAATATTGAATGAGTTCTTACTGCACTTCATTTTCTGAACTGAGCCCTATGCAGAAGACCGAGACAGTGCTCCTACTCTCACAGTGATCCATAGTCGCTCCGCTGTTAACTTATGTTGGCAGTGCGCTGAGGAAATACCTTTCCCAGCCTCCCTGTAAGTAAGGGGAAAAAATTTCTTAGGACTTCCCACATTTTTCTACTTCTTGATAGATCTAATTACTTTGTTAATGCTTCAGTCTTAATGCACTCAGCCACGTAAACATAGTCAGTGTCTTTTAGCTGTATTCAAAGCAACACCTGTCATGTACTGTGTAAAGTCCAGGCTTTGCCTATAGCACAGTCCAATTCTAAATGATCTGCTTGTGGCCACATCATTGAAAATTTATAGTAATGTGCAGAACAGAACCAAGCAAGGTGTGATACTAATCATGGTATACTTCCTACACCTCAGTTCAGTACACTCTGAAACTATTTAAATTGCCAACATATTAAATATAAATTTTACAGATTTTTCTGATTTTTAAAATCAAGAAATCACTTTCCTCATCTGATGTAGAGTTTATTAATAAATCATCGTACTTCAGAAAATCTGCTCTGTGTTAATGGATTGGGAATATTCAATGAGGCAACTGGTCATTTTAACAATGAGGATTAAATTACACGGTTTTGAAAAAAATATTTGCAAAAGAAGAGCATAGAACTATTAGAGAACTAAATTTAACATTCCACCGCTTTCACTTCCAGTGTCTCTATTTAATAATAACGGAAAACCCAATCAGTATGACTTTCAACTAACATTCACTATGCTTCATATTAGACTCATTCTGAGTGAGAGACAGTATGTCTCTCAGGTGCCTTGACTTGAGATAATAACTGTCCATCTGTTGTAACTGAGAGATTTTTGTTGTAACTGAGACATTCTGCAGAAGTCCACTGTAATCAAAAAGCCAATGAGAACTTCATAATTTACCTTACTGTGAACAAGGCTGTACCTATATTTCCAGTTTTATACCTTTGGTACATCATTGAGTTCATCTCTGTTTGTTTGCATTGCCTTTTACAGTTGTTTTTAAATTCTTTCAAGAGCATCTTCAGCACTTCAGCATTACAAGGAACATTTCGCAGAGTATTTGCTGATCATTGAACTGTAGTACTATGATTACAAACCCGTTTTCATACAATTTCATGTCACTTGAAAAGATTAATGTGAGTGCGTAGTATGTCTCTGCTGCCTACAGTCATACAGATCTGCAAGTTCTCCTTCACTTGTGACCTCTTTCTTCAAATACATCAATTTCCTAGACTTAATACTAAAAGTCTAGTCATAAAGTGCTCTAAAAGAATTTTCCTCTGGAGCTATTCTGAGATTTTTCCAATTAAGTTAAAAAATGACTGACGTTATAAAGGTCACATATTCCATCTCCTCTCCTGTAACACCACAATGTCAGAGAAGTGTTTGTAGTAGTCACATACCATAGGCTGGTTTTTGTCCTAGCAATTTTTTTAAAGTTTCTTTAAATACAATGTAACAAGATTCCAGTGCATGAAAGAAGCAATAATAAAAAATTAAAACCCAAACCCAACAACAAACAAATCCACCCCAGAAGCTTTATAAAAAAGATTTTCTCTTGGAAGACGTGTAAATTACTGATATGAGCCTAACTTCCTAAGCAATTACAGTCTATAACTGCTGGTGCACTCATGTCCCTAGTACTTTTTGAACTAATTTAAGATACTAAAACCAAAGTCTTCCTATAGATGCTGTGGAGGTAGGTGGCATGGAGAGATCTCATCACAAGAAAGTCTGTCCCATTCATATCAGACATCAGAGAATCCAACTACAGGAGACTTTCACAGT
The DNA here is from genome assembly GCA_013398295.1 of Chionis minor. NCBI lineage: Eukaryota > Metazoa > Chordata > Aves > Charadriiformes > Chionidae > Chionis > Chionis minor. Next base: position 63,507 of record VZSF01004860.1, read on the forward strand.
AAGCAAGGTTTCATTACTGCTGCTGTGCATTGAATTGTTTGATTTAGATGTCTTAGCTTGATTAAAAGACTCCGAAAATTACAGAAAAAAATCAGAAGAATTTGCTTCAGAAAAAAGACCTTGGGTCCTGCCAGAAAAGGCAAGAATGGAGAGGTATGTGTTTTTTAATCAAAATCTGTCTTTGGTATCAAATTGTAATGGTATTTGCATGTTTCAGTATAGTTTGCTTTTCAGATTTACGGTTAATTTGTGTGAAGACCTTCATATAAATTAAGCTTAATAAAGTGGTCAAAACCTTTAATAGTAAAGAAAGCACTTCTTGGATTTATTTTTAACCTAAGGAAGGTTCTTTTAAAACTAAGGAGTATTTCTGCAGTTGTTGCTTAAATATTAATTTTAGGTAAGCTATGCCATGCTTTACCTTTGCTTTGGTTTTTCTTACAATAAGGTACTTCTATCATAGCCCCATTTTGTCTCCATATCCAGTCATTCTCCCCAGCCCGGTTTTACTTCTTTGGTAGGAAACAACACAAAATATCATCAGATAACAACTCTTGCTAGTGACCTCTATCAATTTCCTCTCAAATATGGAGGAGTTGAAATCTCTTTTTTTGGTTGTTAGTGGCCCCAATTAATATTTTTTGAACAAAGTTTTAGATCTGCTTGAGAGGGGAGATAAGAAGGAAGTGCAATGGAAGTATTTCTGAAGGAAACCTACCAGTTCCCATCATGTCTCCTCAGTACATTTATTGAGATCTAGTCACCAGATCAAGTGCTCTCAGTAATGAAAGCAAAATGTGGCTTCCATGACACACATCAAAGGTCTGCTGTCAAAGACTATCTCACTGGGAACATGAGATACATTTTGTAAGGCTGGTATAAGCTCCTTTTGAAGTCTGTCCGTTGGAAAAGCAAGCAAGTTAACACAGAATGGCGTCCATGCGTAACACTGCCTTACACCATCAGTGTGACCCTGGGAGTAGTTAAGGATTCAGTGAGATTTATAGAAATTATAGTCAACATTTGACAGGTTGACACAACATTCAGAATGATAATAAAACATGTAGAGACAGCATTCCTTTCCCCTCATTTTTTGAATAAAAATTTTCGAGATGAAGTGTTAGTGTATTTATTGGAAGGTGTTCTATCAAAAACAGCAGGAGGAAGGATTCTGTCATCCACTGTAGAGGTTCATGTTGTTACTGCACTCTCATATCACTGAAGGCAAGGTGCCACATATTATGATAAAAAACACAACCAAGCAAACTCATAAGAAATGGAAAAGAAAATTGGGAAAAGCTTTCATTCATGTTGAATGAAAGAACAAAGTACAGTAACTGCTCAGGGGATCAGTAAAGCATAGTGCTTCACTGATGGCTCAAATTCCCCTCTGGATGCTACAGGGTTATAAGAATTCCAAGTTTCAGGTAAACACGAGAGGCCCATGCAAGTCTGTGGAAGAACAGAGAAAATCTAGAGAAAGCAAGGAGGAATTCATCCAGAGACTCTATGTCTCTGAAGACAGAAAAGAAAAAAGACTGAAGTACTTTGTGTAGGACACTTGCAAAAAGAAAGATGTCCCTGTGTTGAGGTTTTTTTTCACTGTGCTGATGATGGAAGGATTAAAACTTAAATGAAATACATGTTTATAGGGAAAAAAAATATTATTCTAAAAAATCTCAAAGGCTACTTCAGTGATCACTTCCACGCCCTTGTTGGTTGTGGGGAGCAGAATACTAATCAGTACGGGTTGCCTATATCTTGCCCTGGGTACACAAAAAATAGCAGAGAGTGTGAGAAAACCTATCTCAAACGTTACCCTGGAAAAAATAACTGCCTGTTTTCAGATCTGGCTATCAAAATGCTCTTGACACTACAAGAATCTGTCAGTGTATTAAAGGATACCTAGAACAATTCTGTTATTTTTAAGAGCAAGAACACAATCTGCAGTTGGTGAGAGTAAGACTGGGATTGAGAATTACATTGAATTGCCACTTCCTAAGAAAGTGCACCATGAAATAAATGGATTTTTTTTTCCTCAGATTTTAAAAATTACGTTAGTGAGAACTTTTCTGAAATCTCCGCATTCTTCTCAGCAGTTTTACAGGTAATTATTCCTCTGATTAAACACAAGTTTCACCTTATCTTCCTTTTAACCACTGCAGATCATTCAATTTCTTTTGAATATTTTTTTTACCTCAACATGTGTTTATAGAAGGTGCTTATTAACCCATCAGTAGGATACAACAGAGTAATTTCTTTAACTGAACATATCATGACATGCTGGAAGCAGCTTTTCAACTTAACTCTGATTGAATTTAATATTAATAACATTAGCATTCTAGCTACTCAAGGAAATAAAATGACACAGGTTATTAAACTTCATGCTGGAGGGAGGAAGCTAATTGTCTGTAGAGGTCAGGAAGGAAGTTCCCATTACTGCAGTTTATCATCTCACAATCGGTTGTTGTATTACCCAAGAGTTCGCTTTCATCTAGAGTATCAACTTCAACCTACCTCTCGAAGGAGAATACCAGCTAAGAAGAACCTATGTTCTGCTCTTTTATAGGCAATCTTATATTCTTCTTATGACAATTCATCTCAGTTAATATCAGTTAATTTTAATATTAGACAACCTCATGTTCAACACCCTGCATGTTATGACCCTTTGCCTCACTCCATTACACAGGAAACTTATACGTATCCTATGATCTCCTCATTTTTGGTTGAGAATGCTGTTTAAATTAATGTCCTACACTCCCAAAATGATGCTCTGAGGAACTACAAAGTCCCCTTAGTAAAACAGAAAAGTATCGAATATTGTACAAAATATTCATCTGTGCTTTTTCAGTGTACATTTGTGTATTATGCCATTTATAGTGTTTAATTTCTGATGGCACAAAGCATTGCTTTCTAAATACTAATCACATATTCAAACATGCAAAGCAGCTCATTATGTATTCAAAAAAGTACATTTAGTGTAACAATCAATTTACTTTCTTGTTACACATACAGATGACTGCTAACAATATTCTAAATTCTGACAGGAAAATGAACTGATGTAAAGAGGTATGTTTATAAAGAAACATCCAGAAATACCTAGCTATCTCATAAGAGTATTTGAAATACAAATACTCTCTAAACCAGTCGATACTCCTTTGTGAAATAATTCCTGTTCAGATTAATGTAGTGGTAATAGTCCTTACTGTTATTTGTAAGCTGTTTTACATACCTAATATTTGTGAGTACTGCAGACATACAAGGCACCATCTGTGTCCATGTACCTAAGACCCAACTGTCTGCTAGAACGAATTGAATATGGTGGACTCCGGGATGCTGCGTGGTCCACTAGAGCTAAACGTGGTGGAGTCTAAGAGCTAGTGGACTCCTCCTGTCCTTGTCCCATAGGTGGCAAGCTGCTGCTGTTGTGCGTTCCCAGGTTCAGCCAGGAGTAAGGCTCAGCGTGTATTCCCAGTAGAGACACAAATACATATGCAACACACACACAGCCAGCCACACAGCCTGGCATGGTTGGACAGCAGTGACTTTTACACGCAAATTTGCACCACACACATTCAAAGTTCTTGGCAGAGCCATGCCTGAGACATTCATAAATAAAATTAAAATTCTTTATGTACATATCAAACAATTGCTATGTGTTTACTTTTATATGGAAAAATAATGCTCTGTACTTTACACCTTGGAAGACTTCAGGAATGGGCTAGTTAGAACAATAGCAAATAGATAAACAAGTGCAATCACCCAGGTGGTTGGCAACCAGAGATGTAACGTCAACTTTGCAGTACTAGGACAAAGTAGGGAGTAAGGGCCCGATGATGTTATGCTGTCAGAGCACTGGAACAAGCTGCCCTGAGAGGTTGTGGAGTCTTCTTCTCTGGAGATATTAAAAGTCAGCATACCCTGCAAAGTGTAAATAGAAAAAGCCAAGCTCTGATGATTTGGACATAAATTAGAGAAACTGTTGAAATAGCCAAACAACTCCTGTGATCAAACTGGAAACAGAGAAAGGAAGTCTGGCTTCTCCTTGAAGTACTTCCGAGACACCTTAAAGGCAGACTTTCAATAACTTCAGCTTACTACTATATCCTGAGTTTTAAGTGACAAATAAGCAAATAAGGAGTACTGTGATGAGAATGAGCACAGATATCTTTCAAAAGGAATCTGCAAGATTCTGCAGGATGCTCAGTATGAAGGACCCAACAGACTTGCTTGTATGCTGGATGCAGCTGTGAACTGCAAGATGAAAGGCACTCACTGTGACAGCCTAGGGTAAAAGAACAAGAAATGTGCATGACATCGTCTGACTCCTTTCCTACCATTGTCTTATAGAATCGTAAAATCATAGAAGAGCCCAGCTTGGAATGAGAAATCATCTGGCCCAACCTTTCATGGGAAAGGGAGTCTAAATGAGATTATCTAGCATCCTGTCCAATTGCATCTTGAAAATCTCCAGTAATGGGGACTCCGCCACATCCCCTGGAATGTCGTTCCAGTGAATGGTCATTCTCACTGTAAAAAATTTCTTTCTTTTGTCAAGATAAAACATCCAACAGTGCAACTTGTACCCATTTCCCCTTTTCTTCTCCTTGTGACCTTGTGAAAAGAGATCCTCCATCCTCTTTGTAGGCACCCTTTAAGCATGGGAATACTGTGATGAAGTCCCCCCAGACCTTTCTCCAGGGAAAAGATGTCTACCTCCTTCAGTCATTCCCCATAGGGCAGGTTCTCCAGCACTTTGATCATCTTTGTGGACCATCCCTCCTTTAGACCCTCTCCATTCTGTCCATGTATTTCTTGAATTGTGGGGACCAGAATACTGCAGGTGTGTGGCCTGTGGCACTGAGTAAAGTGTGAAAATCGTGTCTCTGTCTCTGCTGGTGATGACCCCATGGATGCAGCCCAGGATCCAATTTGCCTGTGTTGCTTCAGCAGCACACTGTTGATCCACGTTCAGGTTGCTGTCTACCAAGATTCCCAGTTCCCTTCAGCAAGGCTGCTCCCCTGCCAGACAGATACTAGCCTGTACTAGGCTCTTCGGTTATTCTATCCCAGGTGCGGGACTTTGCATTTGTCTTTGTTAAACTTGATACTGTTCTTGCTAGTCCACTCTTCCAGTCTGTCCAAATTTCTCTGTAAGATGGCCCACCCTTCTGATGTGATTACCTCACCACGCAGTTTGGTGCCATCAGCAAACTTCTTGAGGGTGCTTTCAGTCCCATCATCAAAGTCATTTATGATGATGTTGAACAGCATGAGGTGCAGTATTGATTCCTGGGGGATCCTACTTGTGACAGCCTGTGAGCCTGAGAAAAAAACATTAATTACCACCCTCTGAGTGCAACCTGTTAGCCAATTTCCTACCTGTTTCACAGACGACTCTTCCAATCTGTATCTTGTCAGCTTGTCCAGAAGGCTGTGGGAAACAGTGTCAAACGCTTTGCTCAGTTCCAGGTAAACAACATCCACATGTTAACTCTCTCCATGTTAACAGAAGATGTTATTTTGTAGTAGAAGGTGATTGTGTTAGTCTGGCATAATTTATCTTTTGGGGCACTCTCCACTAGTGTGCCTGCATACTTCTCCTTCTTTCATTAGCTGCTATTTGTGTGTATTGAAATGGTACCTTTTGTTTGTTGCTAGGATGGTCAGGGCTTAGAAACCTTATTCCAAATGCTGTTTCCTTCTTTAGGTGAATTCTTGAGATTAACTTTCTGACTGGGAAACATAGGCAGTGAAAGTGAGTGAACCTGAAACCAGAAGGGAAAGGATTTCTTCTTCTAATCTAATTTCAGAATTGCTTTATCTCCAGGGCAATCAGTTCTTTTTTCACTCCTTTCTCATCTATTAACTATATAGGGCAGAAACTGGAGACAAGATACTATTAATTAGTGCTTAATAACTGAGTCAGAGTTGCATTGCACTTATTTGCCCTGTTTCTGCAAAGAGAATGCTGCATACACCCTCCCTGCTAACGAATCCTTCAGGATAGTGTATCCTGAAATAAAAGAAAGTGGATTGCTAATGAATAATTCTCCCCACTTCCTAGGCTTTCAGTGTTGGGAGGAGAAGTAACTGGTTGTTTGCTAATAGCTTTTAATTCCTATTAAGATCATTGCCCACTCCAGCCAATTAGAGTTATCAGAGGTTGGTAGAATTTGCACGGAGATAAGGGATCCACCACAAACTCCTGGTAATCTTTACATGTTCTTTTCTGCTTGGTAAGTGACATAGAAAAGACTTTAACCTACGAAATGTATTAGCAGTGCAGATTATTTAGCGCTCTCCTGTAGACCATCTTTTCAAAGACCCCAATAGACCAAGAGCAAGCAGAACACTTTCTGTTCAATACTGTGATTTAAGACGTACTGCTATAATCAGGAGAGATGGAAAATTTCCTCAGTGCCCGTGCCTGTTATATTTACAAGTTTTCAGCGGCGAAATGCACTGAGTGGTGCAGTGCAAATTCACTTTGTAGACAGATTTACACTTCATCTTGCTAGAGCTGAGAAGACTCTGTATAGATGAGCTTATTACTCTGAACAACTTAGTAGCCTTTTCTTGACAAATTATTTAGTAATTAAAAAAGCTTTCCTGCATGCAGTGATGGAATTTATTGTGTCACAGTGCTACCTTTCTGTTAGTGCAAAGAACATTACAGAAGCAATAAGACTGACCAGATCTGGAACTATAGGGCAGTTACATTGTCAGTAGTGAAACTGTATGTATCAGGATGCTCAGAAGGATTACAACCTTTTGATTGTTCTATAATCCAATGGAGAGCTTAATTGCTATCTCAGATGTTGAAATTACAGTCTTGAACAGGAAACTGCATCTCAGGAATCTTCGCTAGAGACTTGTGACAGTTTCAGGCTTTGATGGTGGCTGTAGTGCTTCTTTTTTCATATGTATCAGAAAAAAATAATTCTTCAGAAGTCCGTATTTTGTCCCTTATATAGGGGTCCTCAAGTACACAGACTGGACTTGCAATAATTTATTTGAAAACTTCAGAAGTAGCAGGCAATGTTACACAATTGAGACTGCGTCTCAGCTCAAGGTAACTTACGCCTTTACTTACTAGGTTTTTAACTGAAATAACACAATCTTGGAAGGATTTACTTTGTAAGGTAGCACCAGAGGTCTGTAGTTCAAGCTCCTACTCCATGAATGGCTAACTTCAAATCTATATCTGGTTGCTGAAGTTATTGCCCAGCAGAGTTTGAAGATCTCCAAGTGTGAAGATTCTACAGTTTCTCTAGGCAATGCTACCTACTGCTAAACCATTCTTGTAGTGATGATTTTTTTCCTTTATCTTCATCCAAACATAGGAAGAGTGTGTCAAGTATTTATTTTTATTGCAGAATCATATCCTAAGGCTAGCTGGAACTAAACAGCCATGTAAGAAAGAAACATTTGCTGCCACACTGAGACATGAGGGGGGAGTACAAAAGAAAAGAAAGACAGCTACTTAAGGAACTATCTTCTTCATAAAGCTATTTGTATTGGGAAGCAGCTGTTTGCTCCTTAATGGCCTTCCTCCTTACAAGGAGACAGAACAGAATTGTCTCTTTTGACATGGCCAACTAACTCTTGATTCTGACAATGTTTGCCGTCAAAGCAGCAAATCTGATCACAAATGAAGACTATAAGGTGGTTAGCACGAAATTAAGTCAACAGCCCACAACTTCCAGTTCCCAGCTAAATCATACCTGTAATTTGTCTTGTAACAGTGTAGATGATTTCACATGGTGTTGATTGCCATCATGTCACCTTCTGCATCAAGCTTTCTCTTTTTCTCTTCCAATGATATACTTGACTTCCCAGCTATTGCTCAAAATATCACAAATTTGTCATACTTAACTGTCCCCCACTCTGCCAGCATATAGCAAATTCATCAATGTTCTTAATTACCTGTGGTCAGCCTTTTTCCTACTTTGGTGCCCCTTCTAGCATGGCGTCAAACTACCCAAGCATTGAAGACAATATTAAGCAACCCGTGATATGACCTGGGGGGAGGGGCATTTGTTATTATGACGTTTGTCTTTCAGAGTGACTGTTACACATACTGAAGCCTTACTCTTCCTGGGAAGTGGCTGGACATCGTCTGCTGATGGGAAGTAGAGAATAAATCTTTTGTTTTACTTTGCGTCTGCACATGGCCTTTGCCTTTACTTTAAAGTGTCTTTATCTTGACCCATGAGGTTTTTTTCCATCTTATTTTCTCCCTCCCTGCCCCATCCTATTGAAAAGGGAAGTGACAGAACAGCTTGGTGGCCACCTGGCATCCAGCCAAGGTCAAACCAACACAGTCATTTTAATAAAGGAAGTGTCTCTCAGCAAAATCTTTCTCTCTTTTGTTGCAGAAGCTAAAGATATGATAACAAATGAGAGAGGAAATGCAGGAGCATAAAAGATGGTTAAAGCCATTCAATATTGTCTAGAAAAGTGGCATACTATTCTTATACTGTGCCAAGCTTATGACTTTTTGCCTGATAAGCTAAAACATTCTCAAAACTTGAGAACTACTAGAGGTCATATTCTTTCTTGCCCCACTATACCAAGTGGAGATTATGGCATTTCTTTGTCCAATTGAGCGAACACATTATTTGTGAAGTATTCACATATCTAAATTGTCTTATTTGTTCCCCATTCTAGGTTCAGATAAGTACCTCATCATCAAAATTCTGATGATGATGTACTGGCAAAAGTATGAAAGCTTTCCCCACAGTATTGTCGTGTCAGTGCTTCCTTACTTGCATACATACACTTGGGGTGGCCCCACTTTTGCCTTATTTTGGGTTTTTTGAAGTGTTCCTTGACCACCTCTGGAGAAACAGTTCTTATTGACTACTTACAGCTATTTTCTCTATGTACAATGTCATCACTTCTGCAACAGCAACACAAATCTCTGGGATGGCCAGATTTTCTACCCAGGATGTTAATCAATAGTTAAGCATAAAAAGTAGCCTGGGCTCAGCAAGAACTTCCTGGGAAAATCTCTTGAACTGTCCAAAATTCTCCACAAGAGATCCTGTAACAACCTGGCAAATACTTAGTTGAGAAGGTGGCTCTACATTCAGCCACCTAGTTTCAAGTCAGTCATCTAAAGACGTTTTAATGGTCCCCCTGAGTGGTAAATTTTTAATTGTAAAGTACCATGATGCTTTGGTTCCTTGTGGTTGTCTTCCAGACTGGGACAGTCTGTCAGACCCTTCAGGATACAATGTAAGCCTGGTTCCACTTAACATTTTCATGAATTACTTCAGCAACACATGAGAGATCACATTTGTAAGTATGTGGAGGGAGAGCAGCAAAACTCTACTATCCGATTGAGGTACTAAATAAAATTCATTGAAAATCAGTTCTCATCCCCACTGCTGATGTATGCTTTTAATACAAGGCCTTTCCTCCAGCCCAGCAGACTTCAGTGGATTGAGTAAACTCTGCACATGTCTATTTGTTCCTAAGAAAAATCTTCAGCCTGTCAACTCTGTCTTTGGCTGAATGTGCCTTCTCTGCCCCTCTCAGAGCTTCCCAGCTTGAAGACTCCTCTGATTTCCAGCTCTCTGCATCATCCCCCTGCCTACTTCACCCTGGAGCTTCTTCCACCTGATTGGGCCCAGGGACCCTCAGTGGAAGTCTAACCCCACCTCTCTTCACAGAGGTATGGGTGAACCAAGGTGTAATATATATGATGAAGGAAATAAAGAGCCTGTAAGCAATGAAAACGGAGTTCTACCAACTTTTATGATGTTAACCATGACAACTTAAAAACATAAACTGCTTCTAAGAATCATTTCAGGCAAAGGACCATTCAACCCTCCAGCCTCTTTTCTAGGGCAGCTGTCCCCATGGACATTAGGGCCCAGAGAGTGCTCACAGGGTCCAAGAACAAGAAGGGAGTGCTTGCGTCTAGGAGGCAAAGCCCCAGGGGTCAGTCACACGGCACCTGCAGGGGGCCACTGAGATGGTAGGGACCTATTCTGCTTTTCTGCCCTAAGGCCTCAGCTGAAGTTGTGTCCAGTTTTGGGTGTGTAGGTTGCAAAATTCTCTAGTGAGCTTTCTCTGGCTAGTCTGAAGGTTGAAGGAATTAGGATTTCTTTAAAAAAATATAAGCTATCAGGAGACAGACGTAAATCGTCCTTTGTGACCACAGAAGAGGTGTGACAAGAAAAATGAGCTTTATCTACAAAAAGGTTTGATAGCAGGGTGATGGGAAAAACACTGAAACTTTAGTGTGATCGAGGAGTAAAACAGAAAAGCTGGGAAAAAAACCAGGGAAAGTATTCTTCAGTGTTTGGGATAGATCGGTGTCTGTCAAGGATGGTCTTTCTCATTCCTCAGTGCATAGGGTTAAAATTAGATGATCTCTGGGACAAGGCCCCTTCTGGATCTCTATTTCTACGACTTTTCTTAATGAAGCTGAGGAAGTGATCCTGGTAAAACTAAAAAAAAAAAAAAAAGAAGCTGCAGATGAATATCCATACATTTCAACATATACTCTGAACATAGCTGTTTTCAGTTGGCAGCTTCAGTAATTATAGGGTAAAAATGACATGTGGAATAAAGCCCCCTTGATACACTGCATATTTAAGTTTCATTCACCTACAGGATATGCTTGTATAAATTATCATTTTCAATAAGAGGTGAAAGTGATTGTAACAGCATTTATCTACCCCAGAGACGGGTATGCTATTAAGCTTGTATCACGTGCAATTACTGTTATAGCAGGCTGCAGGAGGATAGAAAACCACCAACAGAAGATAACAAATAAAATCCCAGGGGGAATAACAATGTTTCTCAATGAGAGCCAATAAGAACTCTTGTTTAACTCACTTCAAATTCATTTATGCATTCATACATTCATTTATGCTCTTGTAGTTATTGCTTAACCTTGAGTAATCTTGGTAACATGCTTTTTTATTTAATGACTGCACATGGAAGAGTGAAGGTTAATGAGGTATTAATATGATTTATCCACTTCAAAAATATTTAGCTCAAACTATTCTTCTTGGGGTGCATCAGGCTTATCTGCTTTGGTGTCACTAAAAATGTCAACAGGTATAGCACACCTGAGTCGCAGAAAACATAATTGCAACATCAGTGCAATAAACCCATTATCTCTGTAAAACTAATACATAAAGACGTTATCCTAAAAGACATAAACAGCCCTGAAAATGGTTGCAGCATTGTTTCAGAAACTGCTAATTGCTTTTTGAAATACAGCCTTCATAAGGAAGTTTTAATTGATTTTGTAAGCACTTTCAATTAGAATACCAGTAGAGAAGAATGAATATTGAACTCCATTTCTTTAGGTAAGCAAGTATCTTAGAATTATTTACACAGCATGTTGCTATTAGAGGTACTTCGTCCATAGTGGTTCATGGGCTATGACTTCCACATACAGGGGCAATTCCTGAGATGGTACAAACTGTTGTAATATTGGTGACTTCACTGGCATTATGACAGTGTGCAGGGGCCCTGTCTCCACTGGGTTCGGATGTCTTGTAATTCCTGCTAATTGCCAGCCCACATGCAGTGTACAGAATTGAGTAGTTTGGGCCCAAGCTTGCGCTCTGTCCCCAAGCTAATATAACAGTACATAGGTACCTAGTACTTGGCTCTCCATACTCCTCTATCATCAAGCGATGTTGCCAAAGCAGCCATGAAAACAGCAACTGGTTGCATCAACCGTGGGCACACTTCAGGGGCTCTGCACTCTGAGTGGTGACATCCTAAACCTTCTCCCAGCTCACAGAGAAATTCCCATGCTAGCAAGGATGTCTACTTTCCTTACAGCCAAAGTTGCATCAGGTATGTCACCCTACTTACATCATCTGGGCCAGGATACCAGTCTTCAAAGACTAACCCTAACCTCTAGTAAGCAGCCTTACTGCTCATTGTCTCATGATTATGAGACCCCAAGCTTTCTACCTTGCACTATGCGAAGTAGCTATTGCCACAAAATTCTACCTTTGTGTATGCCATTATTAACATCTGCACATATTTCTCTTTTTGAAGGGCTGACCCAAAGCACTGCAGTCTGGAAACTGCAAATGGACTGTTGGTTGTACTACTACACCTACCAAAATGAGTACTGTACATGTCATAATTCTAAGATCCATAGCAAATGCTCTAAGTAGAATTGAGTGTAGCAATGAAAATCAACGAATAGAACAAGAATATGGGACGTTAAGAGATTTACTAATTGTTACATTAAGAGTTAAAGTAATTTAGCAGAAAATAAACCCCCTTGCATTCCAGCTGACCCTCAGATATTAGCGGAGCTGAGAATGGCTGGGCTTAGATTCTGATTGATACCCAACATTGCGTTAACAGTCTGGTCGCACCCAATACCTTTATTGGACTATCATGGTTACGGATACACTACTAATGCTGCCCTGTCCATCTGGCAGCGGTCTGTGAACTACCATGGCCGCACTTGGGATTTGGTCACGTTCAAGAACTCTCATGGCCAGATTAATGAACTGTGTGATTATTAAAGCAACAGTTGCACAAATTCTTTTAGATTGCCGGTGATAAAGTAGTGCTTACAAAGCACGTGCAAATGATTAATATGGCCAAGATACACACGCATGGAATAAAGCAACACTCCAGAGATTCCTGAGTTTCCTGGGGATGCACTCGAGATAGTCAAGTGTTCAAATCTTACCCAAAGGCATCCCAATGGGGGGAAAGAGAAGCTCAGCTCGTCAGCTGGTCCCGAGGTCGGGGAATGGGGTTTCTTCCTGGGATGGAGTCTTCCCTAACATTCGCTCCCTTCCCACACTATTTTATAGTGTTTTAATTTACAGGTGGATCTTGAAGTGACCGTCGTCATATGTACCTTTCTCGTAACTGGTCCAAAATTCTCTTGCTTCATGTTTAAAGGTACAGACTAGAAAAAATTCAGTGTGCAAGCTCAGTGAGGGGTAGTCTCACCTCAGAGGCAAGTAACTTTTGGGACGGAGGTGTGTTTTGGTATTATAGTGACATTATAATGAGCAAAGTTCACTCAAAGTGTAGCATTTCGTCAAAACTGACAGACCGTTGGACGAGGGCATCATATATGCAGGGTATCGATTGCACTAAGTATACTGTGTACCTTTAAATCCATTTATCTCTTTGTTATCACAGAGCGTGACCGTGGTGTCTCCACTCCACTCCACCCTCCACGCAGTTTCTCCTAGGGCTAGAACACCAAGTTCCCCTGATGCTGCCAACACCTAGGGTAGCTTAGGGAATTGTCATGGTACACACTGCACCTTAGCTGCATTCCACCCTGCTCCAATAGCATAGGTTCTACCTAAAAATATGAATATATATTTAATTTTAAGTCACCTTCAGCAATTATCCCACACTAATTTACAATGTGAAAATGATGTACCAAATCCACACCTGCATGAGTTTTGCTTAGATCTCATGGGGTTATCTTTTTTCGCATGTTTGCTGCATGTTCATTTCAGAAATAGTTTGCACTAGATTTGGGTATATTAATTGCCCTTTGCAATCTCAAATAACACTGAATTGACCTATTATTGCAATGGCCTTTGTAAAAGTTAGCTCTTATGTTAGACATTCCGAAAAACTTTACATCGTACAACAACATTGAAAAGCTATGTTGAATGATCTTGCCTATTTTCCTTTGAAGAGAAAACAATGTTCTTCTATTTTGTGTGAACTTCTAATTTTTTATCAATTAACTTAATTGACTGTGATTTCCATCACATCCCAAGAAGTCAAGCAAGTCCACCATTCTGAGTCAAAGTAAGAAAGATCTTTCTGCATCAGATGGTTCAGATCAGTATTCATCTATGACTGTCATGACTAGCATTACAGCAGAAATCTTAGAAATTAAGTAGCTTTCTGAAATAATTTCAATCAACTTACCCTGTTTTTCCTCTAATGTGTTACAAGACGCCAAATAAAAAATATATTAAACTATTAATTATCATCTTTGTCATACTTGTCTTAGTATTCATTAATATGTGATGTTTTTCATTCAGTGATATCAGGAATAATCTTCTTGATGCAGCCCAGCTAAATCAAGATAATTGCAATTCCCTTTGAACAACATGACAGCAGCCCTGCATAAGCATAGTCTCTTTTTCTCCCTCTGTCTCACCTACAAGCCATAAAGGGACAGAAAAATCATTTTATTTTTAGTAGTCATTTACTCCATGCATTTGCAAGTCTGTAGAGGCCATAGACTGATCCAAGGCAAAATTACATTTACTCTGATTGAAACATTTGTCTTTTTCCCTGCAGTTACATATTATTGACCATCCTTAGTTTGTTGCAAAATTTTGATTTGTGGAACAGTTGAGTGGAACTTTTCACATGTGAATGTATAGTTCTGGAAAAGAGGCCTCAAAAGAACTTTTTTATCTTTTTTTTACCTGTGGTCAGTCTGCTCATGATTATTCTCTGAAGATCAAATATATGTTATATAGAGATATGGGAGTTCAGAGATCAGAGAGGAGGCAGGCTGATAGACAGGAGTTTTGCTTGGTACACACAGAAGAAATATTTGGAAGATTTTAAACAGCATATTATAGACTGTTTGATAGCAATATTTACAGAAGAACTGTTCTTTTGTCTCTAAAGTATGTAATGTTTGGTTCTTCCATAAATAAATGTAGCCAGGAAGAGGCCTCCTGGGTTGCTTGTTTTCTTGTCACAGGCAACTACATTAAAAATGCCTTTACATAAAAGTAATAAGATTATCTCAAAATAACCTTCTAATTTCCAAACTACATTTGGTCCTCATTACTTTATATCCATTGTTCAATACTTTTAATAATTAAGGAGTCTATCACTTCCGTACAAAGGTGTTTACCCATTCTTTGTGCTGTACTAAATAAACTAATTGGGTTTTGTGCTACTTCATTTCACACGGATTCTTCAATCTAACATTCAAAATTATTCATTTCATTATGTGCCTCATTCTAACTCTCCTGTGGATTGACCTCCAGGCTTTGCCTCACCAACTTCACGTGCCATGGAGTTTGGATAGTAGATTGACGGTACCAAGAATTTAGATCTGAAGGTTATTTTCAGCAGTGCAATATAAGCACTGACAGCTATTGAATTACATTGTCAATGAAGTTAATCAGGACACTTAATACCACTTCTAGTAAATTAATGTATATACGAGCACTTGCTCTGTGGAAAAACATTCTGAGAGTGAAAAAGATAGTGTAAATGCCATATACCAATGCAATCACTATTTCAAAGTAATACAATTCCCAAAACCGTGCATAACATCTCTGATAAAGGCTTAAATAATTTCAGAAGTTTCTGTAAGTAGTGAATACTTTCTGGCAAACAATAAAAGACTGCCATTGAGTATCCTCATAGTGATTCAAATTTCACATATACCAAGATTTATTATAATAATTATTTGAAAATACTCAAAAACTGGGTCGTCTTAGCCAGATATCAGATGTTGTAACTGATCTCTTGAGCAAAATAGAATGAAATATTATTAAACAGTGTTCAAGGTGAATGGTTTATATTTCTAGCAGAAACATAGGATATATAAAAAATGTTTTCATGTAGTATATTATAGCATTACATATGGTTTAGTCAATATAACATAGGATTAAATATATGAAAAGGCCAAGTACTTAGATTACTTCAAAAGGACCTAATGTAGCAATCTTTCCTCTTTACATTTTTAAGCCCCCAGACATCATTTTAGCTATCTAGAGAAATATTGTAAAGAATGTCAAGATTTCACCTTATTTCCAAAGCAGGAACAAGTCTAATACTAATGTTTACATATAGAATAAAAGCTTTGCACATCCATTTCTCAAAAAATGCACACTTTGGGAAGTTCTCCATAACTCAATATGAAATACTTAACTATGCTTAGCTGTGGATATTTTATCCTGAGTCTTTATTAGGGTACAAAAGCAGAAAGCAAGCCTGAGGAAACAAAGATATTCTCAACAGGTTCACCATGCATAATCAGAATAACATTAGAACTTTAGAAGGATTTTGTAATTACTGTTGCTATTCTTCTGCAAAGCTAATAAATGTAAAGAAGCTTCATTCTTTAAAAATAATCCCAGTAGGACACACAGAAGTTAGAAGTATCACAGTGAAGCAAAGTATTTTATTAAACTATTTTGCAATAACATTTTATTCTATGAGCTGGAGGCGCAGATTACTTTTGCAGCAACCACTGAAAGCAATTAACAATATATTTACGATAGTATTTACCAGTAAACTCTCTGTTGCTCGACAGAGTTCTGTTTAGAAGCACAACTGCTTCCTTTCAAAGGGTATCAGAGGTGTGTGCAATTTGATCGTTGCCTGCTCTCAGTTATATCAGTGTCAAAGATGTTGAAACTGAGGTGTAAGAGTGGCTGAATTGACAAAGGTCTTGTATTCTAGAGTTATTCATATATTCTTATTCAAATTTCAGATTAACTCTAAAGGGAGAATATGCTTGCTCTCTAATCCACAAAGAAGGGTGGAAAAGCCTTTTAAAAATCTTGCTCCTTTCCTGCAAATACAAGACTGTTCTGTGGGAAATAATTTTCCTGATGTTTATATCTGCTGTCAGCAAAAAGTGTGGGGATTCCATAGGCAGTTTACATCTTGCCAGTCCTTAATATTTGGAGGGAATTTCATATCCCATGATATCATCACAGCTGTATTACATTCTCATGGAATACCTTCATTTAATCTTCTCACTTCTCACAATCTTTCACAAATTTTTGTGACTGATTTAGTATCTCTCCCATAGTAGAACTGCATCTTTTCACTTACTTAATCATTCCCCATAGGCTACTTCTTCAGCATCTTGACATTTTGATCATTTTCCACTCTATTTATTTTCAGACTTTGCTGAGGTAAAGCCTAGAATGCTTGCAGGTACAATTCACAACGGCCATGAACAGTAAGGAGCTGATACCCTGTTGCTGTGTGCAACTCAAAACAACTTAAGTCTTCACCTAGGTATTTTACACAGCAAAATCATGAATCACTTGTCATTTGGTATTACTCGTCCTTGGCTCCGTATTGCTGATTTCCTTTTCCTCTTCCCCGTCAAAGGACTTCAAGCCAGCCAAAGAGCTGAGGGAATTTTGCCAGTGCTCTTCAATCCAATCCAGCTTTAGATGTTAAAATGAGGTTTTATAACTCCAGAACAGAACAAAAAAATTCTTAAACAGAGAAAACACAGCTCTTGTGTCTGAGAGATAAACAAGAGGGCTTGTAAACAAGACTCCTGCCTCTCTAAACTATTTTTGTGTGGTCCTTCAGTCCTGCCCTAAGTCCAGCAATTTCCTGAAGCTTCCTAAGTTCTAGCAAACTTGAAAAGTCTACCAGGTCCCTATGAATTGATTTTCAGGTTCTTCCTTCCGAGCCATAGCTCGGATCTTCCTAGCTGCCTAACTGCTTCCTGTGCTTCACAGGATTTGTCTCTGTCAAGTTCATTCATATCCATTGTTGTCCCTTTACATCCATTGCTCATCCCATCTTGCACCACACTAGCATTTCTCAGTCCTGAATATGCAGGGAAAATGCAAGGATCCCACCTTGAGAATGGCTCATAAAATCAAGTGCAAATCAGCCATAACAAACCAAATGGACAATTCCAGCAGAATAACCACACCTAGTAAAACACAGACACCATCTCCGGCAGCTGGCATTAAATTGCCTCCCCAGCAGAAAAGTACATCATTACTCTGTGCCTCGTTGACTAACTCCAATGAAAACAATTATCTAATTGCTGTCATCATGGCCAGTTTCTCTTCACATCTTTCCACATCAATGGTTTTCCCTTGCATTTCAAATGCAGTTCAAACTATTGCTCCCTGACTTGTGGACTTCTCAATCTACCTGAGCTTTCTGCTGCCTTGCCTTTACAATTTCTCTCTCCCCTTGTTCAGTCCATATTGCCTGATAAGCAATCTGCTCATCCATTTAGGCTTTTGAAACCCTTTCCCGCTATCTTTCAGATTTATTCCTTGTACCTGACTGTAAACAAAGCAGTGCCACAACCAATCTATTCATTACTACTCCATAAAATTAATTTCCCGTAAAGGTCCTAGATCACCTTCTGAAAGTGTTCACAAACCAAGCTACAGAAGATCTCTACTAAAGGCGAGTATAATCCAAACTGTTTGAAACTCACAGACGTTGAACTGATGTCACTATTTAGGATGCTGGCTGCCTTTCTCATCTCTTCTCAGCTCTGTTGACTCTGCAGAGAGAGGGTGGCTTCTTAGACTCATGCAGCAAACAATCCAGGTGAAAAAGCATAATAGAGAAGACAACGTGTTGTGCAGAGGGAATTAGCATTTGAGAAACAGAGATTGAAGCATATTTTGCAGATATTAATGAGTGGGATCAGAAAGAATCTTTCAGATTATGTCAAGATTCATTTCTAAAATTTATATATTTTGAGCCTTGAAATGTTTTGTTTGAAACTTCTTGGCTTTAACAAAATTTCTGTGTATCCAGGAAAGAGTCCTTATGAGTTCCACTGTGATGATCCAATATACTGGTTGAACATGTTTGCTCTCATGTCTGCTAGTCCTTGGTATGCCAGGTAAACTTCTGTAAAAGTAAGGACCTTGCCTTGCGGGCAAACTCTGTTTTTTGTTTATTTTAATGTTGAATCCCACCCTGGTGTAGAAACTCCAGAGCTTCCTTACAGATATCCCTTTCACTGTATGTAGGGGAATTTCCACTTCCTGGGTGATTAAAAAAAAAAAAGACAGTTCTTTATGGAACAAAAGCCTTGCTTTTTCATTCATCTCTGCTAACAAAAGCAACTAGAGTGGCAATGATTTGGGCTAGCAAGGTATATTATTGGAAAAAGATTTATCAGAAGACCTCACTCCTTGTAAAAATGTGGAATGCCCAGAAACATGCTAATTGAACTACATATTAGCTGGGTGACCTCCCATCAACAATTCTTATGCTTATTTTGTTCACAGTGAACAGCTGATCAGCAATGAGTTTTATTTTGTGTTTAGGGCTGAAAGGTACCCAAGAAAACCAATGAATTCTGAAGTTTAAAACCAGCCTTTTGAATGTCCTTCTTTATTCCCCCTTCTTTTGTTCTTTTTCAGGTTTGTTTTAGATACATCTCATTAGTGTTCATTTGGCACTATTCAAAGAGTAAAATATTACAGAACATAACAATTGCAGCTATGATTGACTGATTATTTAATTTTGCTGCATAAATTGTAGCAGTCTTAGCTTTGTTTCAAGGAGAAGATGTGCACACAGTCATATCTCCTCTGGTGGGTTCTATTTTAATAAAAAAATGTCAACATTAAAAGCTTGCTATATGAAATCACAGATTGGCCAATGCAGCTGGACCTCACTCCAAACCTTAGTTGGAACATCCCCCATTACCTTCTTCTTGCCCCAGCTTTATATACTGAGCATGATGGCATATGGTATGGAATATCTCTTTGTTCAGCTGGGATCAGCTGTCCCAGCTGTGTCCCCTCCCAACTCCTTGTGCACCCCCAGCCTGCTCACTGGTGGGGCGGTGTGAGGAGCAGAAAAGGCCTTGACTCTGTGTAAGCACTGACCAGCAGTAACTCAAACATCCCTGTATTATCTACACTGTTTTCATCACAAATCCAAAATGCAACACCATAAAAACTACTATGAAGAAAATTAACTCTATCCCAGCCCAAACCAGTACATTATTAAAATAATGGAATTACTAAAAGGTTTAAGGTAAGTATGAATTTACCTCCCCTAAGGTATTTTTAGTGAGGGCTTTTCCCATTTTTCTCTCAGCTGTAGGTTAATAAGCAAGATGTTGCAATGTATTTGCATACAAAACTATTTTAAACAAGCACTTGGACACATTCAGCTGAGTTGCATCTATGTCGTTATGGCTGGAAAATACAACAAGTGAAAGCTTCTACTATGGTTTCTATCAAAACAGTATATCAGGCTTAAAAGTATGGTGTGGTTTACAGTAAATATATATACATACATCTGTCTGTACCTAGTGACCTGATTTTTGTGTGTCTGTCCATGATGCTCTTCAATTAGAATTCTTTCTGAATCTTTGAAAAGTTTCTCTGTTCAAAACAGAACTCAAGATCTGAATGTTCCTAATGTTTTATATGACAACATAACTGTCTGTTTAAATGAAACATGAAAAAACGTTCACAGCAAAAGATTGCTGTGAAACACTGACGTATTCATCTGACATTTTCAGATATGTTGCCTGGGGTTACATCCAAACACTTCCCACATTGAACTGAGTGATTGCTCCTGTGTGACAAAACAGAGATAACATTCAAAATGCACATAATTATATTTCTATTATCTTCTGCTTTCAAGTGGGAGTGTAAGAGCAAGGCTCATAATGATGCTGCAAATCAATGGAAAATTCAAGAAAATCTTTACACCGGAAAATAAAAATCAAAGTGAAGTTATTCATAACTCAACTTTTTACCCATAAAACTGCTGAAAAGCAGGAAGAATAAGCAAAGAGCAGGAGTTTGACTATCTTAAAGCAATGGGTGGAATAAGCATGTCTTATTTCCTCCTGTGTTATCTACAGCACTAAGCCTTTTAATGTGTTAGCATTCAAGCTCTACTGATATCTTTCTTGGTACTGTTTGCTGATATATCCTGGAATTTGATTGATACTTTGATACTTGGAACCACATCTCCGACACTTGTTTTCAAAGATATTTGATGTGATTCTCTGTGTTTAGTGTCTTGCAGCTTTCTCTGTCACTAAGCAATATTTTGTATCAATGTCAATTTGAAGGAAATTTCCGTCTACATGTATCTATACAACATTAGGCATAACCTAATACATAGGTAGTAGGTTACACAGGCTTATATGGCTTAAGACATATAGTATCTCATAAGAACATGTCGTCCTAGTTCCTCTAAGTTTGTTTTGCTTTTGCCAGCTAGTTCCCATATATTTCTCAGTACTTTTATACGAAAAACTAAGCCTGTTTAAATATGCCAATGAACAAAACAGGAATCTGAGTGTTTAGTTATCCTCCAAGCCCCTTCTGATATACATATCTCTGCAAACTTTGCTTCCTTTAGAGGTGGAAATGGATGCAAACAATCCCATATCTGTTTTTCAGTCTCTAAAACTGTTAAAATGAAACGTAATCTTGACTAATGAGGGCTACAGTATTTCCCATTAGTAAGAAATATGGCAGTGTTGGGTAATGCTGTAAGAAACTAAAAATACTTAGCAATATCGATATATTATTTGAGGAAGTGATGTTTGCTTCAGCTGGGAAAAAAAAACCCCAAACCTCAGCCAATTTATAAACTGGATTTAGATGAACACAAAAAAAAAATTAAAAACCCACTTGAAATTGTTAAAGATGTCCTGGTATGTTGCCTAAATCTGTTCTACCAGGAGGTGTGGATTCATAAATAAACGTCTGAACACATCAGTAGCAGACTGAAGGATACCCAGCAGCTCCTTGTATGTGATAGAAAAGAAACAAGGACTGTGTATATACCTCTGAAAACTGAGGAAACAGACATTGATAAAAGAGAATTGCTGCAGACAAAAAATTAAACATGTGGTCTGAATCCCTAAGTATGTGATGTATTAACATCTCCAGTGAGATCAAAAAGGGAATGGAATTATGAATTTTTACTGTATTTGTATTGATATTTATCTTATCTGAGGGCTGGTCTGGTTGCTTGTGAGAGATAAGAAAGCATTGCTCTGCTTCTCTCTGAAACACACGTGATTATGAGAACTAGAGGTATTCTGCAAGGTGACACAAAGAGAAACTATAATCTCTGATCTCACATCTCCTGCATAATCAAGACTAACCCATTCACCACTGGTCGGGGAATGGCAGGGAATTTTCCTCACAGGTCAAGCCCTTTAAAACCTCCTTTTGGGAGTATTGAGGCAGTCTGTACTTAGGAGTAAGTGGGAGTCAATATTGCAGGGTCAAGAGTTGTCTAAGATTGCTCCTGACTCTCTTCCAACAATAATTGCCACCTGCCTGTGTATTTATGCATCCATTGATGGTTGATATGTGTGGGCAAACCTGTGAAGTAGCTGCGCTGTGTAGCTTTCTGGATTGCACACCTGAAGGTGACGTGGACACCCCTGTCTCTGCCGATACCTCTTTCTTCTCTTACACCTGTCAAATGGACCCATGACTCTTGCTGCTGAACTCAGCTGACCAGTTTCTAGAAGTGGTCCAGTATGAGGAAGAGGGTTGAGCTTGAAGCAGGAGTAAGGATATTCTAAGAGGGTATTAATTCTTGTGTTTTGCTCCACAGTCTTTATTTCCTGCACATATTTGTATTCGTTTCTGTGAGCAATGTTGCCTGGACCAGCTGGAAAGGGTAAAAGAGAGCAGGTGCACAATCCCTACCACAAACCTGGGCCTCTTCATCTGTAGCACAAGAGCCTCAGAGAGGTGTGATGCGGCCAGCACCTCTCAATGAGATGTTCTCAGCTGAATCAGACCGTGCAATGCATACTGCTTGCATGCAAGGCACACAGATGGCCCTCTCTCGGATAGACACAACTCCCCTTGCACAGAGTTAGCATTCTAATTTATACATGGAAAGGCAGAAGGAAAAGTCCTAATCTTACACAGCACATCTCTAGAGGTGCAAAACCTCGTAACAGATCCTTTTCCTTGACTACAAGGAAGGGAGAGGGACCAACTGCTCCCACAGTCTACTTAATACATATGTTCTATTCTTTTAAATCCGATATGATGCATTCAGTCTTTATTCCCTGCTTGTGTTGGACAAACATCTAGTGTCACTGGATTTCCCACCACCACCACTGCTCCAGCCTGCAGTATCCCTTATCTGTTACTTATCAAAAATGTCAAAGCGCCTAAATAATTGCAAAAAGCTCACACTTGTTATGGCTACGTGTGAGGAATCTCTTGACAAAACAGCCTAGCAGCGAGCTCTGCTTTAATCACTCTCAGTGAGTTTTCAGGAAACTTGGTTTATGCTGTAGCTTTTGTCTGCCCTCCCTTTTATCAGTGTTCCTTCTCTGGCTAAAACTGTTAAAAGTAAAACCGTAGTGTGCATGCAACTTAGAGAGCACCCAGAGGACTTCACCTTTAGAGGAACATCATATTTGGCCTAATGGCACCCATGCTGATATTGTGTTAGAATCTGGCTTTGGCTTTGCAGGATAGCGATGAGTAATAAATTCTATACAGAGTCAATTAATCAAAAGACAGATTTCCAGTATTCTTCTCTTAGCACAGAGCTGTGTATTTTCATGTTAATGCTAAAGTTAGTGTGTCTGCAAGGATCAAGGCTATAATCATGATGTGCTGCAGTAGTAGCCTGTTCTACCCCTGGGTACAAATATTTAATACTGTGTATTTCTGTCTTCTCCTTATCTGCAGTGTTACTGGTTTGCGGGATTTGTTATTAACAGTTTTCTTTAAGCTGTAAAATCTTAACTGGAAAGCTATATATCTATTTCTGTAGGTCTCTATATATTTATCTAACTATATATATCAAGCTGAGGTGGAGAAAGCTGAAAGCCAGCAAGTAATTTAACTAAAAAGCTAAAATAAAAGATTATGAGAACACCACGGAGGGAATGCCTCAGTAATTCAAACAAAAACTTATAAGAATGACACTGAGGGGAAAAACAAAAAAAAAGTAGTTCTTATGAAACATTCACAAACTCTACAATTTTCAAATTACTTACAAGCACCAAATAACTGTCCCATGTATTATCGCTGTGACTGAGAATGCATTTTTTCATTAGATAAACATCCCTTTTATTTAAATGCTATTTTAAATAGGAATGGATGGCATGCGTTTTATTTCTTTCTTTGAACTTCAGTACAGAACATGTGTTCTTCTGAGAAGGACTGGGTCAGCAATCCTCTGGAGGAAGGAAAGGAAGAATGCTCATTCCCCTGTGAGTAACCAGGGGTTGTCCAGAAGAGACAGGAGACAGTACAGAGTGAGGCAGACTAAAGGGGAGACTTCCTTGAGGAGCTGAGGAGCACCAGTGGAAAAGAAGAGGAGGAACAGGTGCAGTCACATCCCTGAGATGACAAGCAACTCCCTGCAGACTGAAGATGACCGCACAGAATCTGTTCCCTTCCAGGAAGACTCTGAGTTAACTGAAACAAAGGACAAATGCAAGGGCATAACCTCTACAGGTACAGCAGTAGAAGGAGAATGATTTATCAAACCTTCTTTTCTGTCTTGACTTACTCAGTCGTTTTGAGTTTTCTCTCTTTTTAAAAGTTAACTACTCTGCTTTACAGTCTAATAAAACCTGGCTTGGATTTAAAGTTTTTTTTGTCTTACAAAGAGACCTTGCTCCCACTACCAGCAGAAGGTTTAGGCAGGTCCACCTCATAGCTCTGGCTGATTTGCATCCCCATGACAGAGATCATCATGGTTTATTAAATAATTAAATAAGAGCGTGTGTGTGTGTGTACATTTGTGTGTGTGTGCGTATTATTTACATTTCACTAGTAATAAATTGGAAATCTGAAAGCTGAAGGAAAAAAATTGTCTTAATAATATCAATGACTGTCTTTGTGATTTTACAACTTCAGAATCATTCATTTTTCACCAAACTCCACATATTCCTTTTCCGTTCTTTACCATTGAATTAATGGCCTTGACCTACTTCTAGAAAGCCCCTGAAAACCCATTGATGTAATATGTAAGGGTAAGGAATTATAAGTTATAATTACTGTTAATACACTCTAGCACTACCATGATACCAGAGCAACTGAAATTATATTGTGATTAAGTGAGCAGCTATTTTGGATGATAAACACATTTGCTTGTGTTTGATAAAAGGGTTTAACAAATGGAATGACACTGTCTCTTTGCAGACTTCCACTTTTTTCCAAACATCTGCAATACACTAACAGTAATGTATTTCATTTATGAAATGATGCCAAATCCTTTGTCTCCTCATGTACAGAGTTAATTTTTCCACTAACGTTCATTATTTTCTAATTATTTCATTTCTATTTCTTCCATTCCACTTCACCTCTTTTCAAGGTCTTTATGCAGGTTTGGCATTTAAAGAAGGCAAATTCCCTTTAATTTTTTTAAAAATTAAATTAAATTAAAAATTTAATTTAGATTACTTTAATTGAAATGTAGGATTTGAGTATTTTCTACAACTCCATGAGATGTCTAAACACAGACTTTGCAGATTTGTATAGCAACAATGGATAAAAATCTTCTTTTTAGCTGTCTGAACATTTTCTTTGCAGTGATAAATGAATTTGCTCCCCATTTGCTGAGAAATGTAAATTTGTGTCAGGGGAACAGTTACTTTTCCTCACTTTTTTTCCCACAGCCATTTCTGAGCATAGTTTGGGGTTGGGATTTTTTTAATATTTACATTTTTAGCAAATCACTACTTTTATTCGCTTTTCTTGTGATCAAAGGAAATGCCTTCCTCCTTGTGCCTTCCTTACTAATGCACTAGAGATCTCTAAAACACAATCATGATCTAGGTTTAATAAGAGTTTTTGGTTTAATAAGAGGTTTTCCATTGGATTGTTTTTTCACAGGTGCTGTGAATTTTAAGGTTCCACAGTGTGCTATTATATTATTTAAATAACACTATATAACTTATGAATACCTCCTTTATAGGAAGCTATGATTTAATTTTTTCCCTTCTAATGATTCTGACCGATCAGGGTTTAGATGTCCTTGATTTGCATTTTCCAGCTTAAAATGCTTCCTAAGTGTCCTGATTTGAGTGACACAGGACTAATTTATCTTTCAGTAATTTTGCTTTGCAGTATAGTTTCCTCTAATGCTTCAGAAAACTATACTTTTAGAAGACTTTAGTGTCAAAATCTGTGAAAATATTTACTTTATAGCCAGCTTTGGAATGTGGGTTTCAAGGTCCCAGTGTTTTTGACCTTGCCAGGTGTAGGGATGAGGAGGAGCGAGAATCAGGCACTTGACCCAAACTGGCCAACAGGATTATTTCATACCACGAACATCACATTCAGTATAAATTAGAAATGTTGCTGAGGAGTTCTTTTTCTTCCTTGATGGCTGCAATCCTGAGAACTTCTTGCCCCAGTGCCCCCTTGCTCCAGACTTTTCCTGTTACCTGTAGAGTCTGAGGGTCCTGAGGGCTGGTTGAGCAGTGAAGACTGAAGCAAAGGCGGCATTCAGTAACTCCGCCTTCTCTGCATCTTCTATCACCATGGCACCCATCTCATTCAACAGTGGGCCCACATTCGCTCTAGTTTTTCTTTTCCCTCCTATGTATTTGAAGAAACCCTTCCTGTTGACCTTGACATCCCTTGCCAGATTTAATTCCAAGGAAGCCTTGGCTTTCTTCACAATATATTAAGAGCAGTAAGTATTTTGGGTTAATTGGAGATCTGCATAGAAAAAGGAGGCTCAGAAAAGACCAGGACCATGCAGAGATACTAAATCAGTTCTGTCTGTGTTCACCATGGAGGAATCTAGGAAAATGCCCATGCTTGATCCCTTCTTTCTGAGGGAATGACCAGATTATTTGCTGAAAAATGAAAAGCTTGTAAAGAGGGTTAGAAACAAACTCACAAAATGAACAATAATAAATCACCAGAGCCAGATGGCATTTATCCAAGAGTTATAAAAAATGAATGGAGGTTATCGTAGGACTATAAAAGTTGGATAGTGTCTCTTGTTGAAATTTTCTTCTCTGACATCAGCTTCTAAAGAGGCTTCCAGTGTCAGTCTGGGAACTACAGATCTGTAAACCTGATGTGTCTAAGGACCAAATACCAGGAACTTCAATAATAAAGAGAATCAGTGAGCACTGGTAAACATGAGCTAGTTAAGAAAAGTCAACATAGATTTTTTTAAAAAATAAGGTGGAACTAGACAGAACCACTACTGTTCCTTGAATTGGTAAGCAAACAGGCGGATAAATGAGTCAAACTGGATTTCTTAAAGACTTCTGACAAAGCTCCTCATCTACAGGTTTTTAGGGAAACCAAGCAACCATGGAAAAAAATGGGGGGTCCTTGTTTGGTAAAAGAAAGAAAACAAAGAGAAAGAACATGCAGTTCTTACAATGAAAAAAAATCATCATAGAACTTCTGCAGGATTTGCTTAATTGTCTGGGTACTGATGTGCTGCTCAACTCTTATATAACACCATTATCTATATGGGCACTTGTTGCTGCTATGTATTTCCCCTTTTTAGAAATCACTCTGCATACAGTCTTTGTTTGATTCTTTCTTCTCTGTAGACTCCTTTGCCACCAGTCTTCTACTTAATTTGGTCATGGAGGAATCTTTAATTTGATTCTTATCCCTGACCTTTTTATTTTTCCATCATTCCTCCTCTCTGTCCATTCAAGTCTTTATAAAATTCAGGACAATTCCCCACTGAAACATACTGAGTGTTCTCAGTGCTTTGTCTCACTCTTCACAATGATGTGCGAGATGACAATGCCTACCAGCTGATGATGTCAAAGCACTGATGCACCATCTCGCATCGCATGACAAGTCAGTGACTGGCTCTTACCACTGTTGCTTCATCCTTCCCTGAACCGGCGAATGGCAGTCTCAACTCTATTTTAGCTTCCATTTTCAAATGTTTACACCTGTGGGATTGTTAGTCACACTTGCTGGTTTTTGTTGATCTGCCTGGAGGATTTGGTGCTTTTCTGTGGTGCTATGGCCTAGAACCAACACTGTGATTCTTTTCTGTGCTCTATATTCCTATCTGGATGCAAATTCCTTTATTATTTACTGACCCAAGAAGCACTCCCTATGCCTAGCTACCGGTTCCAGTTTACTCTCACAGGTACTTTAAAATTTCTTACTTAAAAAAAAAAAAAAATCTTTCAAAAAGCCCAGTTGCTTTTTCATGTTGAGGATTGGATGCCTGGCTGCTCTGCTTATTGGCAGCAGAAAACAATCCTTTGGTTATGTAAATCATTTGAAACATGGTTCATTGGAACATTAAAATCTGAACTTTTTCTGATGTTAGGAATTAAGTATGATGTCTACCAATCTATTCAGAATGGGTCGTTTCTGGGGTATAGATGTATAAACATGAGAAATTGCTGCCAAAAATATTTCCATGAGAAAACTATGATGAATTGAAATATGATTGCTGTTTAAAAATTACATTCCTATCTGAAATACAGTGCTGAAATATTGATATTCTATATGGAAGATGTTTTAAATGATATCCCTGCTACTTTATTTTTTTAACAAAACAACACTGATAGAAAAGTGATGCTAACAATTGATTCTAAAACTAAGGGTAATAACTTTTTATTTCTAATACATTAAAATAAAGACAGTTTCTTATATGGGAAATGTGGGGTTTTTTTATGATGGGATGATTTAACAGAGATTTATTTTTGTAGTTGTTTATTTTCAAACTCATATGGTTCGTTATATTTTGCCTGAAAAGCTGTTAAAATTATTGCAGGGGAAAGGTGCTTGCACAAAACCAAGCAGAATCTGAATTTTTTCTATTTCAGCAATGAAAATAGTTCATTTTATGAAACAATGATAGAACTGAAGCACAGGATGAATGGCAAGCACTGCTTGTGTCTTGGATGTAGGTCCATGAAGCAATTAATTAACAGATTAATCTTCCTTTTAATTTATTCACATATTTCATTTATATTTACATTTCAATAACATTAAATCGCTATGTTACTTAAGCCAGTCCAAATTCTCTAATGTCAAGCCAGCTAGCCTTTCACCAGATCTCCTCTGCTACAAATAGCTCTTTTCAAATAGCTGTTTTCTTCTTCTGTGGCTGAGCTGTTGTATCACAAGTCAATGAAAATATTCTCCAGACCCTTCAACTTGGCACTTCACAAGACTGATGACCCAACTCCTCAATTAGTGAAAAACAAATGGCTATGCCAAAAGTAAATCACCCTTTTTCTACATCCACTATCAAAGCTTTGCTTTACTACAGTTCTGTTTTATAACGCCAGGCTCTTTTCTTGTTTATGTCTAACTAAAATCATCTATATGAATAACAAGTAAAAATAAAGGCAATCCAAGCAATCATGAAGCAGCTACCTGAGGAATTAAAATCCTACTTTTAGGTTGTAAGCATTGCAAATCACATTACTAGTCCATATGTGAAGTTTCAGTGATGCAATGTATTAGTGTCAAAAATCCAAATCTCCTTCAGAGTTTTGCTACTATTGTCTTGACACCTTTATTACACCCCAACAAATGAATGGAATCACTACATTTCCAAGAGCATATATATATATAAAAGTATAATTTTATATTTTCTTAATGGAAACAGGTTCACATTTTTTAGCATTTTCTAGAAACGAATTACTAAAATGAGAGGTTTTTTTAACTGAATTAAGAATAATCCTAGGTTTGTAAAACTGATGGTTTTGTAGAAACATTGTGTGGGCAGTGAGTTTCCCTGGAGGATGTACCTAAGAGACTGCAGCTTTAGCACTGATTTGAATTCTGTTCTCTTACTGTGTCACTGCAGAACAACTCGGTATATAACTTTCACAGAGGTTCCATACAAGTATGATAATCTTTTTGCTTCTTTGTCAGTATGGGATCTCAACTAGAAGACCATTGTATTAATGAAAGAGAAATGGAAAAATGAAATCAAGTACTAAATGACTCAAATTACTTTTACCAAATAACAGAAAGAAACAATCTCTGTAAATTGTGAAAAATCTGATCACTTTAGAAATTTTTTCTGGTTTTAATTATAAGCTGACAGACTAATTTGTAACAAATATTTTACCTTATTTTTCCTCAGTTTTTCAAAATAGACATGAATTTTCATAATATCTTTGAGTATGTTAAACAAACTTAATAATCAGTTTGTTTACAGGTGGTTGATCTTTGCAAAGGTAAAGTTTTACTGGCTGACTTTGAACACATAAAAGCATGTGACAGCATTTCTTTTACTTATGCGAGAATTACGCAACATTTTCTACCAAGAATATGTAAAATTTATGATTCATTTAAGATATCTAAAAACCATAATGATACATGAGGGTGATATTTTTAAGCAGTCATATTGGTTAAAATAAAGTCAAGTAATATAAATATTACTGGCAGTGATTTCATTGTGGATTCCTCAAGGGGTCTCATATGTTATGCACAGTACCATGAGTGCTCACAGAAACCATATGTGAAAGGTGACATACAAAGATAGCAGAAGAACACAGCATTCAGAAATTCAGGCAAGTATGACTGGCAGATTCTGTAATGTTCACCAATCTCTGTTGCTAATGACAGGTGCTGTTAGTGAAAAAGTAAAATGTCTCCATTCAGTATAAAAAAATATTGAAGAAAAGTGGTATTTAGACTCTATGTGTGATGTCCTGTGACAAGAGTGAGATCTTAATTGTTCTCCAAACTTCAGATATGCCTTTATTGTTACTAATATCTACAGAGTAATAAACCCTTGGGTTTTGGGGTTTTTTTTCTGTTTTGTTTTTTTTGTTTTTTTGTTTTGTTTAACTGGAATTTAAAGATACTTTTCCTATAACTGTAAGTTTCTACCGAGGTAACAGCACAGTTAGTATTTAATGTAGATGTAATACACATTTAGCAGCTCTTTTCAGCCACCGTAGTGCTGTGATATGAGTAAACTTGGCTACCATCAGCAATGAATCTAATTTATGGGAATAAGTAAAGCAACAGTAAGCAACAACCAGTGTGTCAACTTTTATATTTTTGAAAACAGCATCAAGAAGTTTAGCACCATCAGTTTTCAGTCTTGGCCAGAATCAGATCAATAGATGGTTCTTCCAGGAAAGGTATTACAGCAGATCAAGTCCTGCCAGTTGCAGTCTAGAGACTGAAGGAGGTTGGTGTTGTAAGTAGTAATGCTGAATAGTGTGGTGAAAAAAGGAAGCAAACCTGGGATACACCTGTGATGCAATGATAAGCTCTGATGATGGCTTGTTGGGGTTATCCAAGCTAGCATTTATTTAGCTACATCAAATGATAACTGCAGTGGAAATAACTTAGAGTCATAGAATCATAGAGCCATAAAGTGTTAGGGGTTGGAAGGGACATCTAGAGATCAGCTAGTCCAACCCCCCTGCCAGAGCAGATTCACCTACAGCAGGTTGCACAGGATGGTGTCCAGGCAGGTTTGGAATGTCTCCAGAGTCAGAGACTCCACCGCCTCTCTGGGCAGCCTGTTCCAGTCCTCTGCCATCCTCAAAGCAAAGAAGTTCCTCCTCATGTTTAGGTGGAACTTCCTATGTTCAAGTTTGTGCCTCTTGTCCTATCACTGGGCATCACTGAAAAAAGACTGGCCCCCTCCTCCCGGCACCCTCCCTTTAAGAATTTGTAAGCACTGATGAGATTCCCCCCTCAGTCTTCCTTCCTCCAGACTAAAAAGACAAAAATCCCTCAGCATTTCCTCATAAGAAAGATG
The DNA here is from genome assembly GCA_013398295.1 of Chionis minor. NCBI lineage: Eukaryota > Metazoa > Chordata > Aves > Charadriiformes > Chionidae > Chionis > Chionis minor. The sequence continues at coordinate 94,905 of VZSF01004860.1, forward strand.
CCCCAGCCCCCTAATCATCTTCTTAGCCCTTTGCTGTACCCTCTCCAGCAGTTCCCTGTCCTTCTTAAACTGGGGAGCCCAGAACTGGACACAGTACTCGAGCTGTTGTCTCACCAGGGCAGAGTAGAAGGGGAGGATGACTTATGGACTACAGATGTTGTGTTGGACCTTCAGATTTCCTAGTGCAATATGAAAGCGGTTCATTTAATGCTTTCTAGACATGTAAAACAACTGTTTCTTTGTTCAGCCAGCCGGGGCTATGTGTATCTTGGTCTGGTGGGACTGACAACAAATGTGAATACTGTGCACTGCTGTAAAATTAATAACTTCAAAGGTATTAAACTGTGATTTATTTCACTAAGACAATTAATTGCCTGAACTCAGGATGTTCAACACAATTTAGTATTGATCATTATATGTATATAATTTATTTGGTTGTGGATCTAGTAGTATAGTTCCATAATCATCTGCTGACCCTATTTTAAAACTCCAATTTTCTTTTCCTGAAATACAGGGCACATGCTAGAATGAAAATTAATTTTCAATTCAAATTATCCACTGTTGGGTTGCTGTTTTTTTCATTTATTTTAATCCTATATTCTACAGAAAATTTATTTCTAATTTTTCATCAAAGTTTGCCAAAAAAGTACTTCTTTTTTCACAGTTTAACTATAAGATAATCAATGCTATATTTGAAGGTCATCTTAAGAAATAAACTAGGAACAGTCAGCAACTTTGTGAACTGGCAATACCATGGCTTTACCTGACACATCTTCATGAATAATTCAACCTCATCATACAAGCAGCACAATGAGTTTCAAGAGTAATACTGGTGAATAAACAAAGATGATTAAGATGTTAGCACACAGAGAAGATGCAGAGACCTCACTGGTGTGATGAACAAGAGCCAATCTATTTCATTTTATTTCAGCACAGGACTGCACAAGCTCTAAGTCATCTCTGATATTAATGGAGGTTAAACATAGGCACCATAAGTGGGACACCATCACATCTCTATTTCTTCTGAGCAGCAATATAATGTAGACACATGTTCAAATTTCCTGTTTTCTGGACCACTTAAGTTCTGTCTGTGTAAGACATTAGCAATAATCTTCTCTAGCACCAGGAGTAGTTCATGTAAGAGAAATTTACCTATTGATTTTAAAGGGAGCTAGACTGTCCTTTTTGGGCAACTATCAAAAGAGAATGAAGCATGCTTGTCTTGATCTCTTTATAAATTCATTAGCAACTCTGTTCAGGTCTGTCTCTCCCTCCCTAATGTCCCCAAAACCATGAAACAGAAGGAGAAATGAAACCCATCTTTCCTTTGTTCCAGCTGTGAGACAAAAATGTTACAAGAGGAATGTAATACTCTCACTATCCAGCTCTAACAGTTTCTTCACTCTACTCTTAAAAAAAGAAAAAAAGAAAAATCCCAATTAAAATATGCCATTAACTTGGGTTAAACTTACTAAAAGCTCGGGGCATGACGGAAGAAAATATTTTTATCAAATTTACTGTTTGTCAAGGGAGAAGAGAAAGTCCAATCAGTATAATTGGCAGGTTCATTTGTTTCTGAAATTCAAAATAAAAACAGTAGCAGCATGAGTAATGTCAGGTCTCAGACTTTTTCTTTGTGTTTTCTCATGAAACAACAAATTAATTCTATTAGTTGGAAGAGGCCATGCGTATTTAATGTGACAACTTGAAATGGGTGTACAACCTTTTAGCCTTGATAATTCTAATGACATCATTAAGATTGTTTATAGAAATCTACAAAACTAAATGATTGCTGTTAAACATCATCATCTCTGAGATGGAGGCTGAATGACTCCTGGGTCTGATAAGAGGGAACAGTCTTTCATTTCTAGATCTTTGCTTTGAGTTCAAGCCAGGATAACAACAATGAGAAGTTATTACCAACAAAAGGCAGGCAGCTTGCTCAGGTCTGCGAGACCATTCCCTTGTTAGTAAGGTCTATGTCTTTGCCTGCTTTGTTGTTGAGCATGCTCCTGGCTACCCATCCCTGGCAAAGCAGCCTGCCATTGCTACTCCCTGACTTTGTGTTTTGGGCATAGTCAGCAAGGTTTGGGTAGAAGGAGCTGTGGGGTGTCCTGCGTGGAAGGAGGTGAGGGACCACCCTGTGCCAGTCACAGTCAGCTCCAGGTGACTTGGTAAAAGTCAACACCATCCCACTGCATACCAAAACTTCAGCCAGAGGAGAACAAAGTGCTTCTGCTAAAATATATTTAAGAAAATTCTATGGCTAGAAGACACAGAAAAGAGATATGAGGACACCCACAGGAGGGAACACAGAGAATACAGGAGTAAGAACACGTAAGATGATGTTTTGGGGGACACAGCTGGAAAGCTTGTCTTGGAAGGAAGCACTGTTTGCTGGAGCAGGTACAGTCTGAAGGGACTGCGGCCTGGGAAGGACCCACAGTAGAGCACAGGAAATGAGTAAGAAGGAAGGAGCAGCAGGAAAATGGAGTAAGAAGCAAGGAGTGACAGAAAAGAAACCACTGTTTGTCTTTGTTTCTCAATACCTGAATCAGTAATAAAATTTTATGTTATTTTGAAATTTAAAAAAAATCACTGAAATTCCCTGAGCTGAGGTTTGCTTTGCTCATGACACCCTGGCAAGCTGAATGACATCAAGTTACCCAGACTTGTTCTCAAAAAAGTAGTCTCCTGAAGTCCTGGAGGCTCCTGAAGGGTTATATTTGGAAGAACAGAACACTTCTAGATACTCCGGAGACTTCTTTTTAATGACAGTGTTAAGGTATAACTTGATGAAGTCTTTTGCATGCAGGAGAGGTGGGCAAAGAGGTTACCGGTTCAGAGCTTCTTTCTGGAGCTCACCTCTCAGTTCTGCTTGTTTAACTATTGAGCTAACCAGTCTCTAACCTGGTTCTGTGAGACACAACAAATCCCTACCATACACATTCAAAATATGTAACATCTTACCAAGCCTTTAAAGATCAAGGAGGATCTCCTGGAGAAACAGCTGGCAAAAAAAAAAAAAAAAAAAAAAAATCTCATTTCCTTACAATATTAATACTTGTTCTAGAAAAATGAATGGATGACAAACAATGCCACAATTTCATTATTAAAGAATAAATCTCTTCACACAGTTTGGTACTTTTAGGCTCTGATGTTATTTCTAAGAATGCAATATTTTATTCAAGTGATTATTTATAGAATTTGGCTTTAATTTTTGTCACAAACTTTAAGAAATTATTGTTTATATGAAGAGTTCTGTATTTATGACTCAAAAATCAGCTGAACAAATGGCATTGAGTTAGTTTAAATTGTTATATTGCATGCTAGCTGTTCCTAGGGAGACTTTTGAAGTGCATAGTATGCCCTTGCTTACATTTTTAACAGTTTCTCTGAGTTATAGCATGCTAATGTAGACTGTATGAAAGGCTCATTCTTAGATTGCCACAGCCTCTGAAAAGACTGAACGGGTTAATGATTTTATTTCACTTCACAGAATACTTTCACCGTGATGTTATTTAAACTATTCTTTTTCTTTTCTCCTTCCAGAGCGGCGTCAGAAAATTGCAGTGGTTATAAATCCTTCAGAATGGCTTTTCAAGCTGGAAATGCCAAGGTGTATTCACCATTTACCTCAATAGGTCTGCTCATGGCAGCTATTACAAATGAGGTGAAATATATGTCAATGTCATGCAGCATTATTCTGACTTATCACTGCAGCTATCTTTGTAAATAACCTTTACAAAACCAGAAATATAATCTTTTACTATTTCTAGTATTTAAACACTTATTTTATTCTCAGACTTCCAAAGGAAAAATTTAAATGGCATTTCAAGAAATTGCTGGTAACCTTCAATTGCAAACAAAGGTCACATACAGCCTCCTGCCTGGAAGCAAATGAAAACACACGACTTCTAGCTATTCACACTGTTAGCTTGCTTCTGAGTCCTGCTCTGGAGTGATCTAACCAGGTCCCTGTGGGACCAAATTTGAGAGAGTTGTGGGGAAAGGAGCTTCAGAAACCACACCATATGGTGTGGTAGGGTTGAGACTGCCCAAGTTTATCTTGCTGCACTTGGGACAATCCTCTAAACCTGTGCCAGGAGGCCTTCCATGCTTATTTGCACTCACACCATGCTCCAGTGAGTGGTACACCACTCCAGCATCACATCATAAAAAAACCCCCGTACTTCGAGACGTTAGGTAACGTCCAGCCATGTATGGAAGCTGGGTGGGCAGTTGAGGGGACTATGAGAGAGGTTTCTATGCACAGACAAGTTGCCCAAGACCTTTATGGGTTTGCTGGCACACAGGTTTGCCACGTCATTGTACACAGTTTCCCACAGCATGAAGCAGAGCTGCTGGAGTTAAAAGATGAATGCAGCTACACCAGAGTTTTTGCAAGACTACACAGTCAAACGTTGAGCAATATCGAAACAGCAGTGCTCCTGTTTTGTGAGGAGGAGTTCAGCTGCCTGAGTGCCACCTCTGCTGCCTGAATTGCTTCAGTTCCGTCTTAAAGCTGTTTAGCTCCTCATATTTGTAACCATCCTGGAGCTCCTGGTGTAGCATCACTGAGGCAATCCCTGCCTGCTGCAGCTGGCTCTGTTTTGAGCAGGGGGCTTGGCCTGGGTGGTCTCCAGGGGTGCCTCCTAAATTCAAAGATGTTGTGATTTTGAGATGAGCATTGGAGCAGCAGTTCAGCTGACAGACATTGTGGCGGTTGTTAAAGGGTGTTAGGAATGCCGCTCCCTCTGGGGGACTGCACAATCCAGGCTGAGACACCCATGGTCTCTCCATCTCATTCCCATAGCTGTGGACACTGCTGTTGCTTTTTGCAGGTTGGGCCAGAAGTGAGGCTAAGTGTGTACCACAGAGAGGCGCACGCACACACACACACACACGCACACATGCACACGCAGAGGCCACTGTCACAGCTGACCATACAGACTGCCACAGTCTATCTGCCCTTAGCAGCATTCTGGTACCACCACCAGGACTCACATAAAACATAAGCAGAGAAACACAGAGAGCCCAGTCTTGCTCTTCCTCCCTGGCTGATCAGGGTTGGAGTTCACTAGTGAAATCACAGACACCATCACACTCTAGACTTACAAACACACACGTTCGTAGGTACTTTGGGTATCAGCATGTCTAATATCCATGCCCAGACCCTGGACCCCCTTACCCTGTGTACTGGTCTCCTGCACACTGCCTAGCTCAGCTTGATGTTCACTAGCAAAGCAGATGCATGCACACACACTCATCTCACAAGCACCCCCCCAAATACACATCCCTCAAATACTGTCTCAGCCTGCCTACAGACCTATGTTTGGACCTGGGGCTCACTTACAGCCTTCTGGCTCTGATCTAGAGGCACACACGGGATTAGATTTGCTGGAGAAAAATAACCACATTTAGTCCTTTCCAGTTCCTGGCATTTAGACCCCTCACAGATACCTATAAATCTGTGTCCCTCTGGTTGCTCATGCATGGAACACCCTGTGGCCTGAGGTTTTCCATCCAGCTGCAGGCACCCAGAACTCTCTTGCACAAGGGTTTCTACAGATACTGAAATATAAACCATACAGCACTCATGCTATAAGGTAGGACGTGGGTTTACACAGAACAAATAGTTAAGAAAAATGATTTAATAGGAAGATAGGATAGATGGAGGTGATCAGGCACAGGGCTCAGTCAGACAAGCTAACTGACTGGCATTCTGTTTACACGTGACCAGTCCCTTTTCTTGCCCTTTCTATTTTCTCAGGCTTGTTCCTCCTGTATCCATCCTGGACCCACTTTCTCTGATTTCAGCCCTTCCCTTAGGCTTTCCGTAATAAGTTTCACAGAGTCTACGGGGCCCCTCAAGTATCCTGTAATACTTAGTCTTGTTTCCACCTTCTTACCAGTTACAAGGTTCAGGTTGACCCTTATCAAGACTGCCTGCCTGAATAGTTTTTCAGTGACCTATCAGTGAGAAGTTCTGGGTTTTGTTACTGTCTCCATTATCACCTACCTGTCAGGTTTGTGTATCTGTGTGTTCAGTTTATCACCTTTATTTAATTTATAATGAATAGTTCTTAACCATGTAACTTAATGAAGCAGATGCTCCCACATTCCCCATACCCTTACAATGATCTATCAACCTGAATGACATGCAGGTGAAGTCCGGGATGCATCATATGAGATAATAGGGTTTTTTCTTTATGGTTCCTTTGATCTCTAGAGTGTGAATGGTACATTTTTGCTACATTAAAGTGTTGCATTATGTGCTCTGTGGGGACTTGATGGACCCACTGTGTGGTGTCTCCAGCCTGTGCTGTGACAATAAGTGAACAGGCTTCTATAGTCACATAACCACACATAAAGAACTTTTACTTTTGCCTCTTTTCTCTGCTCCATGTCCAACTGTGGCAGTAGTTTCAGGCTGGACATTCATAAGCTGGAAGGCACAATCCTGCAGCAACTCGTCTATAAGGAAAGGCAATAACATCCTCACAGATTCTGCCAAATGTAGACAGCACTTTGTACGGTCCTTAAGATCTTGGTGTCCAGCTTCTCTTCAGCGTTTGACACATTGCAGGCAGCTGGACATATGCACACGCCAGATTTCAGAGTCCAAACTATTCCACAGCTAGAAATTTCCTTTTCTGCTGTGCACAAGGTCTCCTCAGTGGTCTATCACAGTTAGCAGGATGACCAAGTGGTGCCACTTGCAGTTAATGTTGTCATAGGAATATTGTGGGCAACATGGCTATGGTTGAAGTGGGCCAAGGCTCTTATGGTCTCAGGAAGGTAAGCGACATGGATGACTTGTGAAAAGATGGTCTTGGCAAAGGTTTCACAGTCTCTGTAATGACCAGATCCACTGTGGGCCAACTGGCAAGCGGAAGGTCCACTGAGAACCTTCTACTGAACACAGCTTCTCTCCTCCTTAGGTATGAATCAAGATTCTCACAAGGACAGTGCTGGGTGCTGGAGGTGACAGGTCCTCACAAGGAGCTCAGAAGAATCCTCAGAGCACTTCCAGCCTATCCCATGTGCAGAATGGTGGACACTGGTTTTCTTGTTCCCAAATGTCCCCCCACTGAGGGAAGGCTTTTGGCCACAGCAACTCAGGCAGCCCACCAGACTGGTGCAACTGACTAGGAGTGGCATACTGCATTTCTGATGGCCAGCCTGGGTGTCCTGGGTGGCTTGCTCTTATGGCAAGCTAGTGAACAGAAAGCAACTTGCCAGATGCCACTGCAGGCAGTGAGAGTTTTGACAACAGCCTGCAAAGGTGCGAAATCTGTCTGGCAAAATGCAGCAGTGGTCAAAGTATCAGAGTTACTAGCAGCCTGCAGAGCAACAGAAGAGTGAAGGGGCAGACTGTTTTTACTGTAGGCAGCAGATACTCTTTTCCCAAGTAACAAGTGATAGGACAAGAGGAAATGGCCTCAAGTTATGCCAGGGGAGGTTTCGATTGGATATTAGGAAAAACTTCTTAATGGGAAGGGTTGTCAAGCATTGGAACAGGCTGCCCAGGGAGGTGGTGGAATCGCCATCCCTGGAGATATTTAAAAGACGGGTAGACGTGGTGCTGAGGGACACAGTTTAGAGGTAGTTTTGACAGTGTTAGGTTTATGGTTGGACTCGATGATCTTGAAGGTCTCTTCCAACCTAAGTGATTCTGTGATATAGATTGCCTGGCGGCACCACTTCATGGAGGTTACTGAAGCAGTCACATGTCACATAAGGAGTTAATAAGCAGTGAGCATGTGTGTTGTACTAGAGAGGCATCTCAATGACTAGGCACAAAGCTCTTTGTGATGTGATACAGAGAAAGATATCACTTCAAGTGCAATGCAATATGGACATAACTCTTCTCTCTAGAGTGCTTTGAACAATATAGACATGAATGACTCCACAGGACCAGTCCTGAGGGGCAGGGAAAACTCTCAGGTTTTTTTACCATCAGCAGCATAGACACAGAAATATTGTATTTAAGATGGCAAGGAACAAAGAAATATCCCTCTTTCTTTCTGTTTTTGTGCTGTTTTTTTTTTGTTTTTTAAATTAAAGAACCAAACAGATTACATACTTTTTTCTTGATCAGATTGAGACATGATACAGAAATAAAAACACCCCATGTAGGTGGAAAATAAAGAAAACTAGATGAAATAATACTCTCAGTATTTTTGGTGCTGAAGTGCAACACCACAGTACTGTTATAACAGGATAATTTAGCTCAGTATAATACTCCCAGTTGTCTTATTTTCCTGTTAACAATGTTTGTTTCTCTCCATGGCTGAAGTAAACCTTCAAAGTTCTGCAAGAGTGATGTACAGAAACTTCTGCTAGTCAGCAGTGGCTGCTAGTGGGGGAAACACTAAGGAACTATTCTTCATCCACACTGTATTATCAAGGACATAAACCAACATCTCCTGGTGAAAGGGAGCAGATCAAAAACATATGCTAAGGGAAGGACAGGGAACAGTGGAAAGGGTCATTCACATTATCTGCAATTTTTTCAGTGCTAAAACATGAATATGAAGAAGTTACATTAATGTCTGTGATTAAGCAAATGAACCTTCAGATACTTTCCAAATCAGGTGTTGAGTATCGAGGTGCTTGCATTTCCACTAGCCTTGGATTAGAACTTGGGCTGTGTTGTGATATGGCCATGATCTGAAAGTTAAGGCTCTGAAACAAATGCATGTGGTTAATACCCCCTTACTTCTTTTGAGGTAAAACAGAAGGCTTCTACTGCAACAACGTCTGACATGGAAGCAGACCTGGATTTACGTGGAGTTGGAGCAGGAGGAATTTAGGGGGCTCTAGTCTCCTCCAGCTACTGGGGAGCACATTCCTGTGTCCGCTTCCTCTCCCCCTCTTCTTCCCTCTTCTCTGCCATGTTTAGGTTGGAGCTGCCTGCCCTCAATTTATGAAATCTGACCCCATGGAAATCAATACTTTTGCCATAGATTTCAATCTTTTCCACAGGCATCCTCTGTGCTTCTCCGACACAAACATTTCAGGATCATTCTTCTGAGCCACAGCAGGAGGTACTCTCGTGTGCTCTTTGATGAAACAGGCAAGGCAAAACCATCCATACAGGCATACACAAGTGTGTGTGTGTGAAAAGAGAGACATAGACCTTTCTGTTTGCACGTGGTCTTTACAAGAAGTTGATTTGAGCCACAAATATCTCCAAACATATCTGGGTCTCTGGTATTTAAAATCAAGATGGAACTTCAGTTTGAAACAGAATTTAATAGTTTGAACATATCTCTATCTTGCATATATTTTTCAACTAAACCTAAAAACCGAAATATCACTTTTCAGACTCTCGTGACAATGGCTGGTTCTCACATCCCTTTGTTTCTCTGTGATACTGGCTGAAAAAGAAAGGAGAAATCATGAAACTAACTTATCTTTTTGAATACCACATCTGGAGAGGACTGCATAAAATGCAGCGTTTGGAGCGAGCACTTTGATTTGTCGCACTGTTTCAGACTTTTATATTCACAAATTGAGTGAAAAATTATGCTCTTCCTTTTGCAGGGTTCTCTTCTTTAACCTCTGACCTGCCAATATGAATAATGTTAATTTAACAAAAAATACAAATACGATTCCACTTTAGCTACTTGAAATATAGTGGATTTTCCGTAGCTTTCAGAATGTCACTCACAAATCTTCCTGTGGTAGTTAACAAAAGGCTAAAACAATTTCAAAGACAAGGTAATTAGTGAAATGGCACAGCCCTGCTAAGTGAAACCATTTCAGAACATCTCTGTACCCTACTGGAAAAGAGACAGATGTGCCTTACAGTGCATATCCTGGGATTAGATATGGCATTCATTCCCAAGGCTGCTTATCTTAACTTGATGGACTCAAATCTCTAGATCACCATCAGTATGGGCTTTATACATGCAAGTTGTCCTGTTGTCTTCAGCACTTCCCATCTGTAAAAATGAGAAACAATGCTGCTATTCCCTGTGACATTATAAAGATGTCACTTAAAGCTTATAAAGATGAATTCATTAAGCATTTGAATATCACAGTGATAAGTGCACAAAAAACCAATGAAGACATTATTATTACTGTCAGAGAGGGATTTGGACGTGATTCAGTAAACAAAGCATGCAGCCACATGCTGAATGAGTATAAAAAGACATATAGGACAGCTGGTTCCTCCCTTGAGCACCATCTATTTTGTGTTGCAAGGCCCTGATCCGAAGTCAGTGATTGTCACAGAAAGGTTCCAGCTAACAGCAGTCAGCTGTGGACTAGCTCTTGGCGAGGAAAGCATCTGCTCTAAAATTAGCAGAGAACCGTGCCTGAAGACTTATAACATATACCCACACAGACAGGAAAAATACTACAACCACAGAATAACAGAGGTTGGAAGGGACCTCTGGAGGTCTGCAGCCCAACCTCCTGCTCAAAGTAGGGACTTCAACGCTAGAACAGGTTGCTCAGGACCTTATCCTCTTCAGTTTTTAAAATCAACATCATCATCAAGGCCACTGGGCAGCCTGTCCCAGTACCCAATGTCTCTCGCTGTGAAACCTACATAGGGAATCATCCTTCAGACACTTTCTAGCTTTTTGGTGTTAGATTTTGCAGCTATGCTTTTAGAATATCTACTTTTTCAAGTTCATATCCAAGGTCGTATGCATATATGAGTAAGCTCCTTGAGACAGAGTTGGATTTTGCACAAACCTTTTATAGTGTCCATTCTTTATTGGTGAGTTTGGTAATGAGTGTAACATCAGCCATAAAATTACGATGTAAATTAAGGATACAGTCATGTTTTATATTCAGCAGTACTTTTGGTGTTTCCAGCCTCTGTCCCTTGCTGCATTAAAAGGTTCTTTGCCCCAGAGATAGGAGTGATATATACCCTCCAAGAAATCACTGACACAATGGAGAAACACTTTAAAAAGATTCCTTGTTCTGTAGTGTAAACATGAAGATTTTCCTATGCTAGGACACTTAGATAGGTGAAATTGCAAAGTTTTTTTTAAATTTAATAACACATAAGGATAAAAAGTCCATGGGGAAGAAAGGCAGCTCTGGGATTTAGCTTTTCTGTCATTTACATCTCCCTAATATCACTGGGTGGTGCAGCACCTGTAGTGACACAGCTCTGTCTCTTCAGAAGAGATCTGTAGTCTGCCTTCAGTGCACACAGAAAACATTAGTGCATTTTTTCCCTCTTATAAAATCTATTTTATAGATTTCTTGGCTTTTTTTAAAAAAAAATTCATTTCTTGTTGCCTGTTTGATTTTTAATTAAGTTCAATTTACTATTCTGTTTTCCATTGTAATCTCTATCCATGAGCCTTGACTCTTACCCGTTTTGGAAAACCAGACTTGATCTAAGAACTGTAACCAGCCTGCAGTATCAGACAGTTTGCATAAAGTCTCATTTTCTGGGGTGTTTACTTTTTGTGGACCATTTCATTATCATGCAAATGGAGTTAGGCCATTTTGCAGACAATCTAATTGTTAGCATAATATGTCCTCGTTGTTTGTATAGTGCAGCAGTTTGCATGAGGCGTTATCAAGTGTAACAGAAACCCATATAACAGCGTGAGTTTTGAGGAATGGAGGCTATTTTTTATCAAAGGTTGTACATACTGGTTACCAACTCCAGTCTACAATTACCAGCAAACCTCTGCAAGTCCAAACTGCATAGCTCTTCTGGAGCCTGAACACGCACTGTTTGTGTCAATAGGAGCAACATCCATTTCCTAGCCCATACATTTGAAACCTTCCTTCCCCTGTGCTTTCATTTTTGAATAAGCTTTAGCTCTTAAACCTTGAAGACAGTATTACGTCATGCCTACATAGTCGCAGCAAAGGAATTAAGATAAATAAAGCACTACTAAAATAGCAAATGGAAACCAAACTGATCCCCTTTTAGCTAGTAATCAGAATGCAAAAGCTTAAACTTTCATCTTGTTTCCAAACAGTAAATCTTATCTTTTCAGAAAATGTTGCCAATTTAACGCTGTTGAACTTTGGAATAGAGCCATCCACGCATAAACACATTTGCACATTATTTTGGTTGGCTCTTGCTAAAGCCATATGCTGGGGTTTTTTAATTAAAAAAGCACCTCAGAAAAACTTCCAGTGTTCGCACAGGGTGGAACATCTTTCAAGGTTCTAAAATGTCAACAAAATACCAAAGTAGAAAGAATAGTTTTCTCCCCTCCCCTTATGTTGCCAGTAACATTTGTAAAGTGGATTTTAACAGCTAGTTTTACTTGTTTATGAAGTCATTTATGTTGTGACAATCAAGGTTTTGATTCAGCAAGGATCAGTCACTTCTAAACCACATGGACAGGAAATAAGCATTCCATGCTCCTTTGCCAGTTATCAGGGTTTTAATTCTCATCTAGGTAGCACAAAGTGACAAAGCAGCTAAAGATCAAGGGTTATTTTTCATTTTCTATAAATATGCAAAATTATTTAATGTAATTGAGTAGATCAAATCCAAAGTATCAGAAGAGGGTGCATATTTTTTCACTGTCAGCTTCCAGCTGAAAAATGTACCCTGTAAATACATATGTTGGGCTAACTAGGAATAAATTAGATGGCAAGTACCGTTGTACCTCAAACACGAAGGAATTTGTTTTCTTGTCTCCTTTCACTTTGGGCACTAAACCTGTGGTTTATTGTACAATATTGGATGCCGAGTGTGAACTTGCCTCTTCTAGTCACTAAGAAGAGATCAATCACTGTTGAACTATATATATAACTGCAGGATATTGAGCTGCTGTCACTAGTGCCACCATTTCTCAGCGGGAAGAGCGGGCAGCCAAGGTTTTCCATTGCTTTCCTTGCATAAAAGCATTTAAACCAACTTCTCTGGTCTTCCACCAGCTTCCAGTTTTCCAGGCTCTCAGTTTTCTGGGAAAGGATCAAAAAAACTTTTCTTGAGTCAAACCAAATATTTATTCCTTAAACAGGACAGACAAAAGGAACAAACTAATGAGGCGGCCATGTAGTGGGGCTCTATTTCAAGTCCTTGGTTCCAGCAGTATCTCTAATGCTGATAGCGCTGGAGGGGTTGTAAGGAACCATGGACCTGCTGCCTGCACTGGGAGGAGTGGGAAGAGACTTTTTCTAGAAGCCTCCAGCTAAATGCTTTCATGCTTCAATAAACATTTGTAGCAATAGTTACACAGTGTGCAACAGCGCCAACAAAATAATTTGTCACCTTCTCTCTCCTCTTAGCAAGACTAATGCATAGCCTAGTAGTAATGGCACTCCCAATGGAGGTGGAAGACATGACCTGGTTTGACTCAATTGGTTGATAGATACAGTTCAATTTGACAGCTATAACCAGGAGCTGAAACTTCAGATCTTAACCAGTGATTACTAGGTGGAAGCGGACCAAATATACATGAACAGTATTAGCTGTTACTCCTTTTGCTTTTGTCACTAATGCTCTGTGTTTTGCTTTCTTTGTATTTGTTACTGCCTTTGTTACAAACGTCTTAATCGGTAAAAATTTAAAATGTTTGCCTGTTTATTAAGACCAAACAATACATGCTTTTATTTAGCATGTTCTTGCAGTACATGCAAGGACAAAATTATGTCATCTACTCTTACAATCCCAATGGTATGTTCTATACTTAATTTACAAAATGTACAGCACTAGAAATTATAATATCATCCTAGGATTTAATCTGCTTGGTTTTTTTACTCCCTACAAACTCCTTCAGTTCTATGCTTACAAAATTTTTAATATATTTTTCTGCCAGATAGGTAAATTACTACCTAATTATTAGAGGCATTGTCATGGTCTTTAGAAACATCTTTTTTTCTCCCTCTTTTCTTTGTCATTTGTAAAAAACATTGATTATGTGTGAAGCTTGTGGTGGATCTCTGGTGGCAAGATGGCTCATTTCTGTCCCACAGTTTTTCCTGCTTCTCCAGATGAAGAGGTTAGGTGTTGAGGATGGCCATGCAACAGAAGCAATGTGACTCAGAGTCCTCTAACAACCTGCACAAACTTGTACAAGCTTCAGCACTTAATCCAGCAGCCTCACAAGCCTGACGCAGCTTATTATGAAGTGATGAAGAACATCTCCTCCCTGTTCCATACAGATCAGTGCTGGCTCTCCTGTGCGCAAATCAGACAATGATTATTTAAATGGAGATTTATGTCTATAGCAATTCTTGACAGCACAGAAATCTAGATGTTTTGGGGAATGCCAAATACACTGTCAAGAGCATGCATGTGTAAACACTGATACAACCAAGGAAGACACTTTTGTTGTATCAAAGTGAGCCGTACTTTAGTGTCTGTTCTTTTTTCCTTTGCAGAGACCTCTGTACCCGCTTCCCTGCCCGGTGCCAGTGATGGAAATACTTGTAGCATCTTGTCTCAAGCTGTGGGTGGGTTTGGATGTGAGTCAGGTTTTAGACAGCAGTAGCAACTGAAAACAGAGGCTTCAGGTTGCTATTGCCTGCCTCTGCACCAGCAGACACCTTTGTACTAACATTCCTGCAAGCTCACCTTCACCGTATTCAGTTCAGCCCTGGCTCAGGTCTGACAGTGTTTCTCCAAATCCCTCTGATCCTCTTCTTCTTCCCTCCCAAAGCTTCCTGTAGAAATACTAACTGATTGCATTGGTTTTCTATGAGACAAGAAATACATTGCTGTAGAGCCTTCCAACTATTTGATTTATAGCACTGTAAACACTCTGGTAATTACATGTAATAAGTTACTGGTCCAGACTACAATATCTTGCACTTATTAATGCTGAGGAAAACTCTTTTTGCTTGTAAAGCTTTTCTGAGTCTTGCCCAGTCTTGTTGGTTCACTTTTTATACATTTTTTCAAGGATGCTTCGTCGTACCGGGAAAATTGTCTGATGGGAAAGTGCTTCTTAATGTACTTTGTGTTTGTGCTCTGAGATATTAGATTAAAGGGTAGCTAAAATGAAGAAGGAGACTCACTTTTTACAAAAAGTCATGGAAAAGATAAGGGGTAATGGGTGCAAGTGACTCCTGGGGAGATTTAGACTGGACACAAGATAAAAAATTTTCACAATGAGAACAATAAGCTTTTGGAATAATCTCTCCAGGGCAGTGGTGGATTCCCTAACATTGAGAATCCCCTTCCAGCCTGTTATTCTATGATTCTATGTTTTATAAACAATAGTTTAGATATATTTCAGCCTTTTACCACTACACATAATCTCATCAAGCATGTCAGTGAATGTTCCTTGCTAAGTTTTGGAATAAATTATGGTGTAAAATAATAAGATTCACAATAATATAGAATTTTGTTCATCAGTTTTAAATGTGTTGTCTTCACATCATGTGAATTAGTTTCTTCCTGATTTGAACACTGTACACTTTTCAATCTTTCTGTTTCTGATTGGATTTATTATTCATCTTGGATCTCTGTTTTGGAAATCATGTTGCCACAAGGAAGAATCTGAAAGTATTCTGCCAATGTACTTAATAATTTTATGTTGTTTTAACCTTCTTGGATTTAATTGTCTCATTATTTTTCCTCATGTTTTGCTAAGAGTTTTTATTTGTAACCTATAACAACCCATAGCTCTTTCCACCTGTTAATCTACTTTTGGTGGTGAATATTCCTCTGGTACTTGTATTTATCAACAGTGAATACCACCTGAAGCCATGTTTCCTGCTTACCTGACCTGTTATCTTTGCGTCTCTGAAATGCCTCCTGAAAATGCCTTAGTCTAAATAACATCCTGTCATCTGCAAACATGTGTCTCTTGTTTATTGGCCTTTCAGACTTGCTAACACATTTTAGAGTGGTCCAGAAAATCGGCTATATTTTCCCCAGTAGAAAGATTACAATTTTCAGAGAAACCTTGAATCCCAAGTCATAACACAAGATCACACAGAAAGAATGGATGTCAATCTTGGTTTAGAAGATGTGAAAGAGCTTGAAACTGACTTGCCCAATTCATCACGCAGAGGCATAAGATAACTAAAAATTGGTTCAGCCGAAGAAACTGGGAAATGAATTGATTTTTTCCTGTTTGAACAGTGATTACTGTTCAGTCTGCCCAGGCAGGTAGCTTTGCACTCTGCTCAGCTCCAGAGTACAATCTGCAGGCAATACCAAACCAGGAAGAACAGAATGAACACTGGAGGAACAGATAATCTTGATGAAATGGAGAAAAAAAATGAAAAAAAGTGTAACTAAATTGCACCTATATCCAGTTAAACAAGTGCACATATACATGGTAAGGACCAGAATGAAGGGCTCTGAAGGTTATTATAATAAAAAGCCAGTCAATTCCTGTCATGGAAAAGGCAAGCATACAAATAAGAGTACAACCTGAGAGAAAAAAAAGCAGTCTTCCTACTCTACTTGGTAAAGCTTTAGCCAGAACAATGTTCATATTGCAGTTCTGTTTTTCCAGAAAGGTCTTCATAAATTTAGAAAGAGAGAGACCTGATAGAATGAAGTTTAAAACTGGCTTTGTTGAGCCTGATGAAGAAAGGACAGAGAGGAAAAGGACAACAGTTTGCAAATGTATAAAAAGCTTTTGCTAAACAGAAGGAAATAACATGTTTTGTGCCCATGTAACTAGTTGAACAAAATAAGAATCTAACATTACTACAAGGGAGGAGCAAGTTGTGTCTTAGGAAAAGCCTTCTAACAGTGAGCTCTAGGCGGGATTGCTGGAGAGGCTGTGAAGCCACAGGAGCTCTATAAAACAAACGTCTTGTGAATTTCTTGGGTCATGACATAGCTGGGATTTGTTATGCCCAATTTTATACGTGAAAAAGCATTCGCCATTCAGTTTATCTTCTGGGAAGCCTTCACAGTCAGTGGAAACAGACTTAATGCCAGAGGCAATTTATCTTTTCCTAAATGAGGTATCTAGACTAGGTAGGGTGAGGGGATGTGCCCTTGGTTAACACAAAAGGAGTCTGGAGGCACCATAGAGTTTTGGCCATGTGACTGGCTTCTGTGGTATATTTTTAATGGTTGTAAGCCAAAGGAAATGTGTGATACTCTTTAAAAAGCGTTATATCCTGCTTGTTCAAAGTGTCTATATCTTTAGTACTGTGTTGGTGACATACAGAAAAGTTGCTAAATTTTCCCATGAATGAATGGAAAAATGCCTGAGTATGGTTTGAAGCAATTGTTGTTCATTTAAACAATAGTTCATCCACTTATCAAAATAACTGATGAGCTCTTGATTTTTCAAAATCTTTACTACATAGTTTTTTCTGAAAGACACAGTTGTAACAGCAACGTTTCATTACATGCTAGTTGCTCCTGTTTTGGAAAGCGTAACTTGGGCAGGCAGAGAGAAAAGCTCCAGTGTAACCATTGTGACTCTCTGCACGTCAAAGAAAATTAATAGTTTAAGAGAACAAGTTACAAGAGCTCCTTGAAAAAAATTTGTCATGTATTGTGCACTTACAAAGCCTATCTGTATACAAAAATGCAAACAAAGCCTAACCTCTTGGAATAGTTTATTCTCCATGAGTCATTTGACTGCCTTTAATAATTAGTGCAGAAAAAACCCAACACAGTAAGGGAGATATGGTATGAAGGAACATTGATCATGAGCAAAGAACAAAAAATCCAGAAACAACTTTTGCACTGTGAGCTGACTTTGTAATGTTGGTGTAAGTATAATTACCACAATTTCACTGATACTCACATTAAGTAACTACCATTTGTAAGTGGTTCAGGTAGGAGTTAGACCAGAAAGTATTAAATGTATGTGACCATTGTACAAGAAATTTCTTACCTTAGAGAAATAAACACTTTGGAAAGAAAAGGCCATATATGTGGCCGTGTGATCCTTCCACTGGCATCATGCTAATTATTATTGATGGATTCACTGGGAGTAAATCTGGACCCCAGATAAAAGGGAAAAAAATAAGTAATAGAGCATAAGTGCTCTTTTTTTTCCCCCTTTTTCCTCCCCAAGTTAGGCTACTCAAATAGGTTTTCAGTCCAACAGCTACAACACATGTTAATGAGTGTTGAATCCATCCAGCAATTACTCTTATATCCCATTTCAGGTTAATAACATAGAAAAAAATTTCCCTTTTACTAGAAGTGAGTTAACACATGGCTGATGTGGGAATAGAGGGAAAACGTACTAATTTCTGAACCATCAATGCACAGGAGCTATAAGTTGTCAACTCTCTTTCACATCATCCAACTACAACAAGTAAACGTTTGAAACCATTAAAGCTTTGGTCAAAGCATTGATCTAAGCCAGTAGAAATAGAAGATGAATTAGGTGTACCTGGAAATAATTACTTTAGAATTAGCTTGACATTTACACAGCTAAACTGGAAAGAGACACATTCTTCGGTATAGAAGTGAAACAGAAAACTAGATTTTGCCCAGACAGAAAAACATACAAATTCTAATCCAGGAAAACATATGCCTCCAAAATTGACCATAAGTATAGCAACTGATCTTGGACAATTGCAGTGTAGTTGGCTGTCATCCCTTCAGGACTTTGTCCTAAAGTTACAAGTAAAATCCTCTTAGACAGTGACTTGGAAAAATGTCATAGGGTTCCTATTTATGGTGATAAAGTTTGTGCAAGATTACAGCTAAAATAGGATAGGATATATACCTTATGTAATGGTATAAAAAGTTGCTGGGATGGTGAACCTCTAAAGAATCAGAAGGGACATGCTCCTTGGTAATCACTGTGGAAATTTTGTCTACTGATGCATAAAATCAGCTGTAAATCAATATGAACTGGATTTTTTTTTTTTTTTAATTAGGGAATGAATGTAATCATAAACATTAACATCATAAAGTTACCTACACATGACACCATTGATATAGGAACAAGTGGAAGATAGCATGTACACAGAAAAACAGGATAAGTGTTGGTTGTTGTAATGTACAACATATTGTACAAAGGATGGGAAAAATTAACTGCAGCTGCATCTATCTGCACTTGAAAAATGCCTTTATTTTTCTTTTAGCAATATGTTCAACAAGAAAGGATCAACACCCTAAAAAGTCATGTTTGATTTTAAACCACTTCTGTGGTGTCTCACACTGTTTAATACAGGGAAACTCAAAGATGCCACAAAGCCATGAAAATTTAAATTGCAATTTAAAAAAAAGCCAGTCACACCATTTTTTATAAAATGAAATCATGTACAGTATAAACTGACATCCTGGGAATATTAGGTTTGAGATTTACCTGCTGTAACTTTGGGCAGCTTTTCAGAGCTATCTGATTTATATTAGACACCCACTTTCAGATAAGAAGAATCTAACTCTGGGATTCTCTCTTTCTCTACCTAGCAATAAAAGGCATCTAGACAACTAACAGTACATTGGATATCTAAAGCCCAATGTCTACAACTGCATTATTGCAAAGTACATTGCAATGTTGCAATAGTCTACATGCAATCAGGTGAATATCAGTCTAAGAAAATTTCTCTTAATTTGGTAATTTTAGAATCTCTTGCATTCCATTAGTGTTAGCAGAATGTCTATGGAAACCAGACCTCTCCCACCTGTGCCAATAGAAAACAGAATATCTTTATCTTCAATTCTCAGCACACCATACAATCTATGAGTATGTATCTATGGGAAGGAACGATGGTGGAACACTGCAGGAAGCACAGCATGTGGACAGAGGCTTCTGCACAAGAGAAAGCCTATTAGCTCAGGCAAAGCATAGGACTTAACGGGACTGCCCAAAGCAGTAGCCTCAAAGTTGCAATATTGACTTACGTAGTTTGAACCAGTGTTATTTTGCAGGTTTTACTTTGTGTTGTATTGAGCAGTGTAAGCAAGTACTGATTATCAGAACTTAGTACCTGGGAGATACATCAACTGTTTCAGAAATATCATCTCAATTTCAAAAGCGAATAAAAGAAGAAAAAGGGAGGGTTCCCTGCAACCACGTGGGGTAAATCTGTGAGTGATCTTTCTTACATCTGCTGCATCAGTAGATGGGGATCACAGGGTGATCACATCATGGACACCAAGCTGAACCAGCACACCACTTATGAAGCACAGAATTACTACGGCCTGTGCAGATATTTTGGCATTCCAAACCCTGAGCAAGCTGTTATGCTGTGTGAAAGAGCCCTTACAACTAGAGAGTCTCTGGTGAGCTAAGAGAATTAATTTTAACTATTAATTATCTAATAGTAAGTCACTAAATAGGATTAATAATTATTCATTCTTGAATCTTCCTTGTGAAACAATGTCTTACATAAACTGCAGTTTGCTTAAACTTAAATTTGTATAGAGAAATGTCAAACAAGTCTATGTGGACCAGAGGTCATGATCCATGGGACTGAGCCATCACCACTGTTTCAGCCTCTGAGTGTAGGTAGGACAAGTGTGTCATGGTGTCAGCATCCAAAGATTGTTCTACAATCTACATTCTCAGAAGGTATTAACATCAATTCCAGATGTTCATATAACACCACAGAGTTTGCTGTCTCATATGTGCTTTTTTGATACATCTGCCAGGCGTAGGTGGTGTTTTGCATGAATAAGAATATTCATGCAAAACATGTAATGCTGCCAAAAACTGTGGTTTATTCTCTGACTCTTCACTTATAGTTAGCATTTTTTCTGAATATCATGGTGCGTTATTTCCATGTCTTGCAGATCAAAAAGTGAAATGGTGTCTAGTTGTGAATGGCTGTCCAGTCATAGCATTTCTTGCATTTTACCTCAAGCTCAGTAAAACCGTTAGAGTTTTAGAGGGTCACAGCAATGCCTGCTAAGTGACAATTCTGCAATCTGCTCTTTTACACTTGCACAGGAAAAAAAAGCCTATTGCAAATGCAGGAGCGAGTATTCCCTGGTAATTTTGTTGACATGAAAGCTCAGGATATACATTAAAGATGACCTTGATCTTACAGTAGGTAAATTTCTAATCCATTCCAGGATCCCTTTGTCTAAATGATGACTTGGTTCCTGTAAATATGTATCCTGAATAACTAGGAGTCTTGCTTGTATTTGTTGCTGCATTTTTTGTGACTGTTATCCAAGTTGCATTGCTACAAAACAAACAGTTCTGTAAAGCAGTCCAGGCTTCTTCTAAAAGTATGTACCACATCAAAACTTTAATCAATCCAAGTATCTACAGAAATGTTATGTTCTTGTTGCTTATATTAGTGGTGGATGGTTTATGTTGGCCACGATTTCAATTTTGCTGTCATATGGCTGTATTCCTTCTGAAGACAGAAGGGATTTCATGTGATTAACTTAGTTTTCTGCAGGCTGGATAATATCTTGGTTGAGCTTTGTGTAATCTGGGTCCCTGCCATCACTTGCATTTCTGATTGTGTTCTGCTTGAGTTGATGCTGCTTTTATCACACCATCAGCTCTTTAATACACAGCATCTCCAAAAGTTTCATTGTTTTTTTGCTGAAACTTTTCATTAATCGGCCCTAATGGAAAATACAGACAAAAGTGTTTACAGCACCTGGGTACGTACTTGAGACAATTTCTTGTCTAAACCACAGTGCATACATCTGACATAAGAATATTTTTAACTGCCTGTTTGGCTCCAAATATATGTTGATCCAGAATCAGAATAATTCAAACTCAGTATAGGCTTGACAAAAACTAGTGGGTTTCAAACAAATGCTAAAAATGTAATCTCTCTAAGCATAACAATCCCTAAAAATGTAAGACTAATAATAAACCCTAATGCCTGACCAAAACCAAACAATAACCCTAATCCTTAACCTTAACCCTAATCATAAAACTAAACCAAGCACTAAACATAACTCTAACCCAAACCCTAAATCTAACCCAAATTTTAAACATATCCTTAGTTCTACTCATCAATATAAGCCTAACTGCACCCTAAAACACGAAATCTAAACCTAAAGTGTAACAATAGCTTTACCCTAATTCTGAATCCTAACCTTAAAATCTATCCCTAACCTTAATGCAACTGTAATGCTAGAGCCAAACTCAAATCCTAACCCGAACCAAATCACTGAACACAAACACTAAAGCTTAACTCCAACCATAAATGCCCCTAACTCAAACCTTGTTCCTGAACTTTAAGCTTAAAGCCAAACCATAACGCAAATTGTTGGCTGCAAACACAGCCATAACTCCTAAACCTAAGCCTAGCCTGAACTCCAGTTCTATTCTGCCCAAACCCATAATCATAATTGCAAGCACTAATACTAAATCTGGCAATAATCCTTAGTCATACCCTGTTATCCTCACCCCAACACTAAATCAAATCCTCAATTTAATGTTAAACACAAACACAAAACCAAACCTAAACTCTTACACTGAACCCTATCCCTAATGCTACCACTAAGTTTAGACTTAGGGCTCTGGGATTACAGCATGCATTAGGGGATGAGGGTTAGAAATAAGGGCTTTGGTTTGGGATTAGAGATTTAGCGTTTTAATTATGGGTTGAGCTTTGCTTAGGATAGGGTTTGTAATGGGGTTAGTGGTTGGAGTTTGTGATAGGGTTTGGGGCTTGTGCTAGGGGTTAGGGGTTGATGTTAAGATTGGCACTACAGAGCAATTTTCCATGGCATGGGAAATGGCATGGAAGAATAAATTTTAAATTGAAATGTAAGCCAAAAGGAAAAAAATGGCAGTAATATCAAATCATGGGCACAAGATAGTTTTCACCCAAGCCTTCCTAAGAAGCTGTTGGGGAAAGCAGCTGAACTAGTAACTCTGGTTTGTAACCTCTCACATAAAACTGCCATAAAACCAGAATGTGGTGCTAATTTTCAATGATATTAGTGGGATTCAGTAACTACAGACCAATACATCTGATGCTTACCCAGAAAAATCAGTGGCAATCATGGTTGCTGAGGGACATGGTTTAGGGGTGGTTTTTTGGCATAGGTTTATGGTTGGACTCGATGATCTTGAAGGTCTCTTCCAACCCAAGTGATTCTATGATTCTAATCATGATAAAATATAGTATTAGAGAAGTTATAGGTAGATGTTAGGCACTGTGGAGGTCAAGAAAACTTTTGTAGAGTTACATTATCTATCATAAATCTCTAAAAAAACCCACATAAAGCATTACATGGGATAGGCATCCTATTCATAAAGTCTGTTTAGACTTTCAAAAGACATTCAACAAGGTTGACCATCAAATGCTCTGCAAGAAATTATTCTATGATGGGATAAGAAGCAAGCCCTTCACGTGACTGATTAAAAGGCTGGAGTTAACGATCAGTTTTCTGCATACATGGAAGTTGCAAGTAGAGTACAATCTGCTCACCACGTTCATAAAAGATGTGTGTGGAAAGTCTTGGTGAATATTGAGGTGACAAAGTTTGATATCTCAAAGTATTTAGGATATTAAAGACAATGACTGAATGTGCAGGAAGGCCTTAAAGACTGACAGAAGAGTGAAGTAGTAGAAAGAGATTCAGTGTAAAACAGATGTAAAAGGACACAGAGAGAAACAAACAACTCTAACATTAAAAGCAGAATGATTGACTGCATATGTGCTTCAAAGCTCTTCAGAAAAGAAACTCTGGGGCAACTCTGGGGATAAAATAAAATACAGCAGAAAACATGATAATCTCAATGTACACAGGAAATATAAACCCGTTCTTAGAGTACTCTATATACTTCCAGTACCTTCTTCTGAAAAAAAGAGGGGGTAGATTTAGAAAACAGAAAAGAATGAGAAGGATAGCCAAAAAACTGAAATAGCTTCAGTACAAAATCAAATTAAATAGACTAATACTCTTCAGTCTGGTAAAGGGAGCAGGGTTATGAGAAGCTGTTCTGTGTCTCCTCCAATATAAGAATTACATGATACCAAATGCAGCTAGATAAAAAAGTAATTTAAAGAAGCATAACATATAGTTAGACTCTGGAAACATTTTGCAGCTGAATGCTGTGGTAAAGTTTATGGTAGTTCAGTAAATGGCTGGCTGATTTGTTGAAGAAAAGTTCATTATGTAATGAAATCCAAAGATATCTGTAACGCGGGAATCATAATTTACAAGAGACTAAGAGAATTTCCACAGAAATATAACAAAATATTTTTACCTATGTGTTTATGGCCACTGGCCTCTCTTGAAGACAGGATGATAGCCTAATGGATAAAAAGGAAAGAAATAAGTGAATGAAAGCAACAGAAGAATAAAAAAAAAGTCAGATCATGGAACGGAGAATAGTGAAGGATGAAAAAGGAACAGAGGAGTAGTAATGGAGAAGAAAAATGAGAATAAAACACAGCAAACAATACAAACATCCTTCAACACTCATGAGCTCAAACTGAAACAAACATAGAGAAGGACTGCCAGAGTAAATAGAACAGAGGCACGTACTGTCAGAAAAGACAGAAAAAATGCAGTTCCACCAATCTAACTTAAAATTGAGTAGAGATATGACTGTTCTACATAAATATGTTCACATACATCAGGAGCATAAGCTGAAGGACAATGCTGTCACGAGAATGAATAGGTGTTAGGTAGCCATGAATAGATCAGGGATGGAAATTCATTCAGTGGAGCAGCGAGGCTCTGAAACAGCCTTTGAGTAGGAATCATTGGGGCTGTTTCCAGAATTATTATCAAATACTGTAACATGTCAAAACAGGAAACTAGAATCAATGAAGCCAGTGATCCATTGCAATTCCAGGTCTCATGTGTTGAATATTAGGTAAAAAATTAAGGGAAAATATTTCAGACTTGTCTCAGGTTTTTTTCTGGGATGGGTTTATACATCTCTGTACAATGTAACAGGAACAAGTAGAATTGTAGAGTGTAAAGCTTGCAGGACCATTAAGTTACTAGTTTGATATCCTGTAACCACAGGCCATGACATTTCCCTCAACGAACTTGAGCACAATAAACTGTCTTTGACAAAACCACATCTTCCATGTAAGTATCTGAGTTCAGCTGAAAGAATTCAAAAGACTGAAAGTCCACCACTGCCTTCAGAACTTTGTTTGTTTGGATGGCCATCTGTACAGTTAAACATCTATGCAATATTTCTGATTTTCATTTCCATGGCTTTAGGTTTTTGCTATGCTATTCTCCACGAGGTTAAAAATCATTTCAAGAACTGGTATCTTCTGCCTGTGAAAGTGTTTATACAATACAATCAAGTTAACACAAATCTTCTTGAAAAAATAAAAAAGACAGAGTTAAGCCATTCATTGTAAGTAATTTCTTCTAGCCGACAAATACTGCTTGTGTATCTCTTCTAACTTCTGCTACTTTTTCAGCAATTTTGCAATATGGATACTAAATTCATTTGCATATTCAGGACTAGCTTTCTGTGCTGGAGTTCATATTTTGAATCATAGGTCTTTCAAAGGCAGATATATTGACAACTTACATATTAACCTACAAAATATGGCAGAAGACCATATTTTGCCATATAGCAAGGTATACTTGTGATATATATCTATTTTCCTGGCTCAATGAGTGATGATTTTTAGAGAAAACATTGAGATGAGATGAATTACTGTGCAACTTTCCCGCAAATGAAATACTTTTACCTGTGGAAACTTCCACATTCAAGAAGCATGAAAAGCTAAGTTGACATGTGTAAAGAGAGATCAAATAGAGGACACAGACACTGGCAGTGAAACAAAGTGTGGAATGCAGACCTGACAAACCTGTATCGCTGTCAGAATCCAATAATCTGACTAATCTGCCTTAGCTATTGCACACATGCAGGATTTAAAGTTTAACGGCAAATTTACTTATTTGAAGCTCTTTTGATGTTACATTGAATTTTTATTTTGTAGGAGGATATAGCAATATACTTAAATCACAACACAAGTGCAAATTATCAGAGTATAGCAAATGCAATACACAGTTGAATCGCAGTACTAACATAATTCTTCATAATATGCTCACCATCGTGACACTGGGGTGTCTTCAGAGGCTGCAAAGGAATATGTGGGCTGAATCTAGATCAAGTCTGCCACGCTCTTCAAAGTCCTTTTTGTTTTCTGTTCAGTTTTTTTACTCGGTATTGGTCACACTCTAGGTTGGGTACTCTGTCACAAGTTGTGCGACTGTTTCCACTCTTTTGATTAACTAAAGGGCAAGCAGTTATGCAACTGTACAGCTGATTAATTCCCCAACTAATACAGCCAGTTGATCTACTTCACCAATACAGCTGGCTGATCCACTCAACTGAAGCAGACATTTATCTAGAAGAAAGACAACCTTCCAGTCGCCCTCGTGCTTTCTTTACAACAGCCATGACCTCATGAGCATGTCGCCCTTTGCACCTCCTCTGAGCCTTCTGCCACTGTAGTGGTTCATTGATCAGTCACAGCCAGACAGGGCCTGGACAAATGCTGATAAGGTTAGGAACATATGGACTGCCTATTGTTTAATATTGTTTTCTGATACACGAACTGCATCTGCATTGTAAAAACTAGTCAGTCACTAGTTAATTAAGCTATTTTTTTTAAAAAAAAAAAAAGGTGAATTGCACGTGCAGAACAAAACTTGGACCTGAGGGGATGGCAGATGGACTTGAGTCATAATGGTGATCTTGTTGGACAGCCTCAAGAGCGAAGTAAAAGTATGTCATAAGGAGCTAAGTCATCTCAACGTTCTTTCCTCATGCAACCCAGGACTGTGTTAGCCTTAAATTGCCACAGTACAACATGGCAGCTCATATCAAGTTGTCAGTATTGGAGATGGCCCTAGTTTGAAAGTTATGAACAACGTAATGAGAAGCCGATGAAAGAAAATCTAGGATAACAGGAAAAACATGCCTTTCCAAAATGTATCTTTTTGGATTATTGAATTGCTGACAAAGGAACAGGCTGGAAGAGTGATCAGAAAATTCATTACTAGCAAAAGGAGGACAAGAGGTACTGGCAGATTTCTTCTGTTTCTCATACTTTTGTTCCATGGTTCTGTTCAATACATTAATGTCACATGTGACCGTGTTATATATAAACTGGAATGCAATGACTGTCGTGGTTTGGCCTCAGCCGGCACAAAGAACCACGCGGCCGCTCACCCAAACCTCGCAGCAGCGAGGGAAAATTGGAATAAAAAGGCAAAAACTCGTGGGTTGAGATAAAAAACAATTTAACAGAACAACAAAGAAAAATTGACAAAACAACAATAGTACTGGCAGAGGAATGTATAAATAGGGGTACCGTACCGCGCACCCGGACCGTCCCCGCCTGCTCCCAAACTGGGAACTCCCCTCCCCGGCGGCTCCCCCTAAATACTGGGAATGGCCTCACGTGGTGTGGAATACCTGTGCTGTGCCAGATATTAACCCTGTCCTTGCCGGAACCAGGACAAATGACAAAACCAGGTGTCTCTAATTTTACAAAGTAGATTGGACTCATACTACACTAAGAACATTTTTTTGCAGAACTTCACGTTCAATTTTACCTGAATATATTAAGCAGTAATTACCAAAACATATGATTTTACTTGAAAGTTTGTTTTTTCTTCATCTTGCTGTATTTTTAGATTAACAGCTTGTTTCATTCGTTGTTAAAATAAAATAATAAAATCCAATAAGGAGTAAATTCTGCATAATGGATAAAAAACTTGCCTGTGGTAAAATATCACATGCTAAAATAGTGTCAGAAACTCAGCCCAAAGAGGGCTGAAACAGGTTTTTCTCTGCATATGTGACTGGAAATAGACATAATCCTTATAGCAGATGTTCAATTAAAAAAAACCAAAAACATTCCTTGAGCTTGATTCTATTTCTACTTTAGTAAATATGTGTTTTTTCATTACTTGAATTGGGAGAGATAACTAGGCAACTTCTTAAATATAGTAAATTAGACCTTATAAATAAGTAAACAAACAATGCATACATATAAATTAACTTAAAAGCAAAATAATGAGATGAAAATATAGTTCATTTCTAGGCGTGCATCTTTAGATATCATAGGGATTTCAACATTTTACAGAGAAGTATGCATGTGGCACATTCACAGAATATCAAATCTGCTGAATAGGAACTTGGCTAAAATCATTAAATCAGCCTCAAAATGATGTTGTTGGTCTGTTGTGTAACTGAATCCACAGAAGGAATGCAGTTTAGTGATTTGTTTGGTGTATTCATCAAGCTGGTAGAAATCTGCTGTTACAGAATATAGTGGATTCTTGAAAGCACAGCGATATTGACTAGAGCTGGATATGTGGGCTAATCTCAGTTCTCCTAGAAAGTATTGCAGTGTTTATATCAATCAGCATACTAGGCCTCTCATTCATAAATCATCCACCAAATATAGAAATATAAACAACTCAAAATGGTGAATTTTTAAGAACCTGGAGAAATCCTAATAGCCAAGAGAGGCTGGTAATGCTGTTGTCTTGTAGAGTAGCTAGGTAAGAAGCCTGTGAGGGAGATTTACAGGGGAAAAAAATAATTTTTTTGTCTTTAAACAAAGTGTTTGTTCCTCTCCTTCTGACTTTTTCCTCACTCTTTGATCACTGTCACTCATTTTCAGAAGCAATTTCCCCTGTTTTCAGTGTGCCCATTCACAAACTGAAGCCTCACAGTAAGCAGCTGATTGCACCAGCAACTGGATACATTTCCAGTCCCCTGAACTGAGCCGGCTCACTGGCACAGCTACACAAGCCCCAGCCACAGCAGCACGGAGGGGAGGAAAGGGGCAGCCCCAGGGAAGAAGGTGGTGTCACTCCTTGTCTCCGTAGCTCGTGCTGGCAGCTAGCACACAGGTAGACACGCACACCCAGCTGTCCCGGCATCTGCATACCAAACATCTAAGGTCCTACTCGGGTATGGAACAGCTGCATAACCTGGGCACGGACTGCTCAGAAAGAGCTGTCTTACAGACAGGTAAGAAAGTACATGCTACAGATGAAGATGGGATTGTTGAGACAGAATCAGTAGTTGCTCAAAATTTCAAGGTTGGAATCGGCGACGTGGAAAGATGCAAGATGCAAGATCCAAAAGAAGAAAACAAAACAAAATGAGGCTAATCAGAACGGTGCCTAGTGGGGACCACACCGGGAATCATCAAGTCAGGTCATCAAGTGGAGTTGTCAGGGTCGTCAGTTTTGGCTGGAGCTGGTGTTAAGACAGCAACTCAGCAGCAACGACCTTCCAGCAAGGAACCTCTTCCCCTACTATCTGGCTAGCAAAGACTCTTCAAACACCTCATCAGGGTGGTGCGCATGCTCATGCTTAGTTTAATAACTCATCATACCCTGGCAATCTTTGGGGTGTGTATTAGCCAGTAAACAACTGCTTTACACTTTCGTCTTGCTTGAAGAGTCTCTTTGCACTGGGCTAAGGATCCTGAACAAACCGACTCAGAGGGCCCTAAAACAGGCTGAGAAACAACGTCTTTTGGCAGCAGTGGAGACTGCATCATATCAAGTGGTTTCACAGCTATGGCTCAGCCTGTGACATTACTTAATCAAATGCCTGTTTACTAGAAGACATAGGGAATTCACTACTGTGGCACAACATGAATACCAACACAGAGAAGTGGCTCTGCATATAACTCAGAATTCCAAGTAAAGCAAATATATAAGGTAAAGATCTCACTGTATTTCTTGTTTCAGCATCGTACAATGTATTTCCTAGTATCAGATCTCAGTTTTCTTCATTTTGTATTACTGTCTTAGTGCTTTGCCCTGCCAAATTCTGTTGAAGATAAACAGAATTGAATGCATATATATATTTTTAATAAGATGCTGCCAAAATATTTCTTGCTGAGAGGCTTCATAAAAAGTATGGGGACAGTAATTTATATGGCTCTGTCAAATAAGTAATGCCCAATTTGCTGCTTTCTGTATATGAATCATTTTCTTCTCTTGATTATATTTGCATTTGTTCACAATGTGGAAGCTATATGCTAGCATGGCGAGATTTTTTGTTGTTATTTAGCAGAATGTCAACCTTGATGATTCTTCTCTGTGAAACTTGACATTAATTAGAAATATTGAGGTATCCTCACTGATTCTTGTCTTTCCCTGTCTTTTCATAGAAGACATTCTGCCCTTTGAGTCTGCAATTTTGTATAGAAAAAGCAGAGCCAGCCACTATGGTCACATTTGGAATAGCAATAGCTATCCAAGGAAAGAAATGTGATACAGTCCCAGGATATTTCAACAGCCTTTTGTAAATCTTCTTATCTCCAACTTAGCCATGGATCAACAAGCAGCTGTAATACAGATGAGGGAGTGGGAGTGGATAGACTATGATCAGTAGCAAGACTGAGAAACTCTTTGCTCACAGATAGGTTTGCAGTAATTGGGCACATAAATGCCGCCTTTCCTCCTGCTTCTTTTCTTTTCCTCTCCAGCAGTACGCTTATTGTGATGCTATTAAGCATTTATATCTATAGGTTATATTTGTTAGGAACCCTCCCATTGGAAGCTGAGGTATGTTATGAACTGCTGCATTGATAGAGAGTGAGTAAGGCCATAGACAGGTCATTATAATCTTACTTTAAAGTCTGTTCAAGAATTTGGTTATACAGGTATTCTTCAGAGCATCCTAATGGAGCTACATTGCTGCAGGGACCCCCAGGGAAAGAGTAGAGGGTCCAGGGACCAGAATCTTATATAAAACCAGCTTCTGCGGGAAATCAGGCCAGGGGATCAAAGGCATCAGTACAAGTCTGCCCAACATTGTTCAGAAAGCATGATACATTATAATGCTGGGTGTCTTCAGATTTCTGTGAAGGCCATGACTAGTATTGTCCAAAATCTGTTGTATGAAGTCTTTCTCCCTCTTATTGCCTTCCATCATATTAAATAATGTACTTTTTCCCCACCTCATTGCCATGAATTTCCAGCTTACCACTTGTAATTCTGCCTTGACAGTCTCGTATCTGTGAGTGACAATAGATATGAGTCACATGAATCCACTGTACTCAGCTTTATGAACTTCTCAGAACCTGCACTTTGTGCCAATTTATGTCACTTGGGGTGACTGAATAGATGAAGGTACTGCATTCATGTCATTGCCTTGATGCACAGTGGTAGATTCTGTGCCCTTTGCACAAGCAGGACTCTTGCCCATGAAGGCTGTCAGCTCTGTCATCGGGTTGGGCATCTTTCAGTGCTCTAAGCCCGAAGGTGTTAATGGAAGTGTTTTGTCCACATTTTAAGGAAAGATTTTACCTGTTTAACCTCCCTGTAGAGTCTGGATCTGATTCTAATGCAGTGGGCTATGCAAATATACTCATGTTATTTTTTTAAATAAAAAGAACTCAGAAAGGACTTAAACCTTAGAAAAGAGTCCTGCTGGCTGCTTCTGCCTAGGACAGAACTATGTCTAACAAACCACAGAAGCCAAAAAGATAAAAGTGATGAGTACACAGCTATGCACTAAAAAGAGAAATATCTAGAACCATTATACGATATCCTTTGATTAGAACATGTAAGTGGAGGATAGAAAAAAGAAGAAATATGGTAGCAAAAGCAGCATGAATAAATGCTTTTACATTTCCTGGCATTTCATTAAAAAAGTAAAAAACCTGCTTCTTCTCAGTGTGAAAGGAATTTTATTTTTTAAATCCTGATAATCCACTAGGAAGTGGTAGGGAAATATTTTGATGTTAGGGAAATACTTTCTCTTATGTGAAATGGAATGCTTTTCTTTCGTTCTGAGCATATTTGGATACGTAAAACATTCAGAGAGAAATTAATAAGCAAAGTAATTTTAGATCAAATCAACTAAACATTTTGTAGTTTGATTTTTTTTTTTCCTTTGCTGAACGTGCTTAATATAAAGTTTCTGTTCTTCCCTGGAAGGCATCAGATACCTTTAGAGTATTTCCAAAAGAAAAAGGGAAGGCAAATTGAACATTTCAAAGGCACCAGGCTCATTTAGGAAGACAAAGACCCAAATTCAAGCTGTTGCTTTGAATCAAGCAACTTTGCCCTTATCTTGCTGTGTGTTAGCTAGTATTCTAACTACCACCTTATTCTGACATGAGCAGCTTTCCGTTTCAATAGAGATGTAGGATATGCTTATATGAAGCATTTCACAGGATTAATAATAGAAAACACAAATGAAAAAAAAGGAAAATATAAATTATCTGATTACTGACTTTGATATGTATATAAGGGTTCAGGTCAGATCCAAAAATTTACGTTACTCCAAGCTCTTTTACCCAATGCATTTCAGAAGATATTTTTGAATGTTATCTAGAAATTTGAGAAACAATTCCCAGTAGAACTAATGGAAACTATGCCTCTAATTCTGCTGCTTTGAAGGTCTCGGTCACTGAATTGCAAGGGGAAAAAAAAAAAAAGCCCCAGAAGATTTGAATCATATTTACAAAGAAGCTACAATTATCACCACAAGCTCAATTTCAAAGTTGAGAACAAAGATGGGACTAAACCTTTGGGTAAAACTTTCATTTAATCCTAATCTTCAATAAAACAAGTTTCTAACAAACTTCTGGGATTTTTATAAAATTAATCCTTATGGATTTCAAAATACATATCAAAACCCACAAACTTTAGACACTAGTGACTTCAGCACCTATTTCCCTACAGAGACTGTGCTCCTTACATTGCAATGATTCTTATGTCTGTTCTACATAACATTTTTTCACAGCATGTAATTATTTTGCAAATAAAACACATTTAAAACATCTAGGGAACAAATACCTTTTCAGCAGTATAAAACCTCACAAAAAAATGCTGCAGAAACTAAAATATTGCCATATGAGCAACACCTGAGAAAATTCTCTCTTCATCATAGCAGATACCAGAGACAGATTTGAGCAAACTTTGTCATTTACCATGTTCAGGTCCTTGACCTCAACAATTTTTATAATGACTTGGCATTAAGTTACAACATTCCAATTGCTTTGGTAAGTCCACTCAACTAAATAAAACATATGAGGACAATTAACATGTCATTTCTCTTCAAGTGAAAATTTACATTTCTTTCATGAGGATTATTGCTTTTTTAGATTAAAATAACTTCTTGAACGTGAAAGTACTACTTGTGTTTTCTCAGATGAATAATTCAAGTTTCCTGTCCTGTTTTCTTCTTTTACTGACCTTTGCCACACCTCTTTCTACATTACACCTGACATCCATCTGCTAATGAAAAAGATTAATAATTTGAAGGAGTTTGGGTTTGTCAGCTCAGGAAGTCAGATTTTTTTGCTGAGTTGGCATAATATATGCAGAATTACTACTTTCACACGCTCACTGGAATCAAGACAAATGAACAGAAGCACATTCTGAACATTCATCATTTTTCTAGCAAGCTTCAGCCATGTGAGAAACTGTTTAGTATGCACAGAATGGCTACAATTAATTTTTATATATTTGGTTAAACTTAATAAGCCCTTGCTTCACAGTACACTGTGACCGCCTCTGGAATTAAGAAATATACTTACAAGATGGATGTCAAATATGAAAACAGTAAACCTTTCATCTTTGCCTAGTAGTGTCATCTACATCAAGTTATAGCTAGGGTCTATTTGCCCTTGAAAGCATTAGTGTCCCCTCCACTACAGACACTGCACCTTTGAAACTAAAATGCAGAGCGCCATGGGACAACCACAACAAAACAAAGAAACATTTGCTAACATAAAGATCCAATATGATAGACTATTTACCTTGGCTGAAACTCCAAAACCACTATTTGTTTTATTTTAATTTTGCATGTTTCCTTTCTGAAAATGTAAGTATCTTCCTTATATTTGTAGCTTCAGTTTGAAAAAATGCAGTGCACCCTGTTGGGAATGATCTGCTGCTTGCTTTTTTAGCTGCTTCCATAAATATGACTGTAAATATATGTTAACTTTGCACCATAACATGAATTATGGACAAATTTCACAGTGGTACACCAAATGAACAAAACTCATCTGACGGGTTGTAGTGGGTTCTGATGGAAACAACACTTACATGTTCAATTTTACCTCAGACTACACTATGAGGAGTGAAGAGGCAGAAGGTGGAAAAAGAGAATTGAGCCTGAAAGTCATTGTATTTTCCATTTTAGACAATAATTAGACAATCCAAAGCTTACAGGTGTTAGCTGAACCAAGCCACCTGGGTGGATGTTTGGTTGTCAGCAGAACCATGCCTTCCAGATGCTGCAGTAACGGATGATTTACCATGAAGCCAGTAGTTATGATGTGCTAAGTCTTCCAATGTGGTCTTTAAACTTCCAGATAATCATCAATTAGATATTGCTGTAAAGTCAGGAGGAAGTACACTGTATCTCCCAGATGCTCCTGAATTCTAGATTTTACTTTCCTAGAGTAATCAATCTTTTGTACCACACTGTCTCTTTAACCAATGAAACTAATGTATTGTTATAGAAAAAGGAAGACACAAATCAAAACATAGGCGACCAGTGCATAGGGTCTGCATAACTATGGTTGTGCGGTATCACGATCAATTACCTTCCTTTCTTCTGGCCAGAAGCCTCTCTGTGATTTATAAAGTAGTTTACTAACAGGTTGAGAAGAAAATATTTCCAAGATATGAGACCACAAATGAAAAATTACTGTGAATAATGGAATTCCTTCAAAGCAATTTTTTTTTTTTTTATTATCATCTTGTTCTTAGGTACTTTCATATGGAACTAAAATTTCAGTCTCTGCCCATTAACACCATAAGCCACATTAATGTCCATGTGTATATTTCAAAGATAAACATCTGTGTAGTATTATAAATCAGGTCACTATTACAGTGATAAAAGTGTCAAATATTTGCATGCTTTAAATAAATCAACGTGCCAATGGTATTTTTTTTTCCATTTCTTTTGTGGCAGAAAATGTCAGATGTTTTTTCCATTTACTTTCAGTTTATCTGAGTGCAAATAGGTCTCCAAACTTGCCAGTTGTGCTTGCAATTCCCTTGTTTCCTTCACTCATGTTGTACGTTTCCCACAGACACTGAGAGCAAGATTTAGATACTACTTAGGTCTTGTACTACTGCCCAGTCTTACAGCTTGCTTCTTTAAACATCTCTTAACATCCTCAGGGGTGGAGTGCTGGGGTAATTCCTTCTTTCCTTCTCAGTTTTCCAACTTGCTGTGTTGATGCAGTATCAGACTAACACCTCCACAGACAGGATCTGTGCAGCACGCAATGGGAAAATCCATCCAGGGTGCATCCAGTGATGCAGAAATGTGGAGTTCCCGGCACCTGGAGTGATGTAAGATTTAGATATTTTCTATATTCATTTTTTTATTCTATCACCTTATTAAAATCTTATTAAAACAGCTATTTTATCAAGGCATTTGCTATCAAGCCTTTATCTCTCAGACCAAGAAAGAACCTGCACTGCCTTTTTTGCTCTCTCTCCTCCTCAGCCCCCTGCCCCAGTGCAGAACAGTGGCAATCTCTGCACGAACATCTCTGAAAGTGGCTGCAAAAGAGGTTCTGCTTCAGATCAGTGCTTGCGAGCAGCCCTGTTTCCCTCCCTCTTCCCTCCTAGTGTGCACACAGTAAAACCACCCACGTTTGTAATTTTTAAAAGCCTGAGAAAAGGACAAATTTCAGGCCCTATTTGGATTTCCTAGTGATATGAGTCCTCTTTCCAGCTTTAAGCTAAAAGTAAACAAAATCTTGAAAGTGGAATTTTAAAACACATATAATCTTCAGCTAGCTATTGGAGGGTTCTACTTTTTTATGATGACAGGAAACAGGAGATGTCTAACTAGAGTTCACAGCCCAGAACTGTCTGAAGTTCTGAAGTACTTAAACAATTAAAATAGTGTAGACTGAGTTCCACATTTTTATAGCAAAGTGCGTCCAGATGGACTGTAGCTTGGCAGTGAAAAATAGCAGACAAATTGAAAAATAAAAATAGAGGCTAAGAAGAAGCAAGTAACATCTCCAAACCAAAGACAGGGCTTATTCTTAGTCTTTTTCTTTTTTCGGTGTTTTGGTTTTTTGGGGCTTTTCTGGCCTGAGTCGCTTCAAGCTATTTTCTCAGAGAACATTATTTCTGGCATACATCCTAATTAACTTCCTTCTTGGCAATATTCCTCCAAGGATACGACTGTAGAATAATCATTAGCCTGAATCTCAGCACAGAGCATGGTGTAACCCAGACAACAGAAATAAAGTCCCTACACAGCGCAAGGCTTTGCTCTTTCTGACAGTAGTGACTATGCTCTAGCTGTCGGGTAGAACACCCATGAAAGGATAAGTACAGCTGGTTCGCACTCTTATCGATCAGGTTGGGGGTGACATTGGCCAAGAAGGACAGGAAAGAGGCAAAAAGTGAGATGGTCTCAGCAAAACTCAGTAGTATATGTTTTCTGTCCAGGAGTTCCCTCTTTTAATCCCTGCTGCTCCAAGACAGTTCTTGACAAGGACCGTAGTCTCCCTGTAAACCTTTGCATCCTCAGAATGTGTCCTCCCGGGGCTGCCAAAGACTTTGCAGCGCCCAAGGCCTTCACCACAGGCTGGTGTCCTCCAATTGCTCTTATATTAACACTGGTGGGTAGCACAGCAGAAGCCCAAATGGAAATAGGAGAAGGCAGCATCCCCCTTTCCAAGTCACTGCCACGTTGCTAAGTGGTTATAACACTGCCAATTTTAACTGCATGAAATGTAGTAAAAAATGTATTCCACATATGCACAAATTTGGTTTCTGCTGTTCATACTTTACAGCTTATTCCTTCTTAAATATAACTAGGGTTTTAGTGTTGCTTTCTTTTTGCAGAATAATTGTCCAGGCCTTCCTTGCAATCTGTTTTCACTTTTCCCAGAAGCCAGATGTTTCAAAGTACTACAAAATTTATAAGCAGTATAAAATTCTGAACAATTTCAGAACACTGAATACTCCTTATTATAAATTGCATAAGGGAGTTAAGGTTCCCTCACTCAAGGCCAAGAGCATCAGTTCCTTAGAGACTAAATAAATGACACGTAGACCAGGTTAGGCAGATCCATTGTCAGGATTAATTCATGGGCTTGATTATTCTTTCATGATATAATTATACAGCTTCTGCTCATTGCAGTGGTTAACCATTTCATCTTGCACCTATTAAAATGCCCACTGACATAAGAACTCAACTGCAATTTTATTTAGGGAAGCAAGGAGGGAATAAAGAGGAGAATTATTCTGAGCTCAACAAGAGCCAGAAGCCACTATCTCAAATTGGGCAAGTTTCTGCCATCATCTCTGCAGTGACAGTTTGCATGTCTAAAGATACTGTCCCACAGCTCAAGGAGATGCTATAACACAACCATATGATGATAAAAACCAACCACATGCCTGTGAGGTATGCTGTGGATATTGTTCAACACGTTGTCAAGTGCACTGTGTTCATCAATAGTTCTCCATGGTCCTGACCAGCCCCACCTCGGCCTGCACTCCCATATGTTCAGGGGCTCTGTTTCTATTCAGGTCTGCTTGTGCCTGGCTATGGATTTTGTTGATCCAGACCCTGAGCTCTGGACTGACTTCCCAGGTTGACCTAGGACCTGTCTCATCACTATGGGTTTACCTGATGATCACTGGGCTGACTCTGGTTACCGTCATCAGACCAGATCCTGACTTCTGTTCCCAGCTTGACCTTGGACTTGCCTTTTGACCACGGACTTACCTAGTGATCTGGACCCTTGGCTGACCCTGGCTGATTTTTTCGGGCCAGCTCTGCTTGTCTCAACACGGGGCTCTGGAGCTGAGCCTCAGCTATCAAGGTCACTGCCATGCCTTGATACCACATTTGGTTCACCATCTGTTGGAGAGCAGCTCGGCCTTTCTGCTCCCCAACATAACAGCATGACAGTCTGCCACGCAGCTGTGTACTACTCTGTTTGATCACCGTGCATGCTATTGGTTACTGAGCATCTTAAAGGACAAAATTAAAACTGATGTGTTGGCTGTGCAAACCTTCCAGACCACGGGAGAAAAGAACAGACGTAAAATAAAATGAAAGCTCAGAGGAGTGGTTCATCTAACATAATTAAAAAGGCAAGAAGACATAAAAGTGAAGGAGAAAAATAATAAATACCAGAAATAAAGGTGACTATTTGAATGCATCTCAAACTTTAAATAATTGCTAGAGGCTAGAGACTTCTGGGATGATGTACAATGAATACTAACAAAAAAGCTTGCAGACCTTAAGTAAATAAATCCATGTCTCTAAAGGTTTGTGCAGGTCTGACATAATTCAATATGCGTAGTATAAAAAAAAAATGTATAAACTGTCCAGCTCACACCTCACAAAGTAATAGATATTGTCAGATGAACACTGAAGTCAGAATGTTATTTGTTCTCAATAAGAAAATATACCTTCATAACTCATCTCATGGTCATTCTTCAAGACCTTTGTAGGACACTGTTTTGTAACTATATATATATATGTATATTTCTTCTTTCACATTTTATAATATTTGAAAAACATGATTCAGATCTTTGCTTTTTAATGAAAACACCAAAAAGCTCTCAACATTTCAGCAAATTAATTTGGGTCTAACTGTCCTTTCCAGTGAAAAAGTAAGGGCAAGGATGGAAAAATCTGAGAGACAGGCTCACAGACTTAGCTCTTCAAGGAAGATCAATCATTGCTTATTATTCCTATGGGAACTCCGTTTTAAACATACACAGGAGAAGGCTGGAATACCTCTGTGAAGAAGTTAGGGTGCAAGGCCTTTATCTTCTAGAAATTAAGTATCAGTGAGGAAAACGGACTTTAAGACATTCACTGTGAGTCCTGCACCACCTTACCTCTCAGAGCAGGAGACTTCAGGAACCATTCTATTATTGTTCTCTCTGCATTTTTCTCCTAGTTCATAAATCAGAAGATGAAGGGTGAAAGCTAGTGATACTAAAAGGAAGATTAATTCACATTAATTTTTCCAACCTTCATTTCTGTAGTGTGTTAGAAGCCAGAATCTAATGTCAAATTCTGCATATCTACCCCTAACTAGCTGAGGAAAAGAGTGCAAAGGGGTCTTATCCGTGCTTGGTTACCGGTGCTTTGCTACTGTTCATGTCACCCTGTGCAATAGCAGGCTCAGTCAGAACTGGATCTTACTGTGTTGTGTGCTGTAAAATCCAAAAGAAAGAGTTCCTGCTCTAGAATTGATGTATTCAAAAGCTAAAATCTGTCAAGGACACAATGCACACATGGACGATAAGACTAGAGTCAGAAGTATTAAAGTTCCACTTATCTTTCACTGAAATCATGTTTAATTAACATCAATTCATTTATTTTCTAGAAATCACCTTGAAAATTAAGACAAGGGGCATGAAATGCTAACAGAAATACTAATTATATATACAGTTCATATTCCTTTTCCAAACTATAAATCTTCATGGTGGTGTTTGCTCCCAACTTCAGCTCTAATAGGTCTTTTTATAATGTCTTTATTAATTTTGCCTTGTTTATTGTTGTAAATGTATCACCATTTTCCTGCTCACTGAGATGAAACTGCATATTTTTTTGTTGCTGCTGCTTCTCGGTAGTATGAAACATAAATGAGTTACACCTCATCAAACCCCACATTTTTCTTCTGTGATATAACTAGTCATG
This sequence comes from Chionis minor, assembly GCA_013398295.1. NCBI lineage: Eukaryota > Metazoa > Chordata > Aves > Charadriiformes > Chionidae > Chionis > Chionis minor. Next base: position 134,339 of record VZSF01004860.1, read on the forward strand.
TTTTCTTGCTGGTACATAATTCAACTTGCAGATGCCTCATCAGCCTCCTTCTCTCCTTGACACCTGTCAACTGTTAGTCCTCTTGGTGAAGTTGTTCAGGGCATTATTATTTCAATCTGAGGCAAGTCCTTGGGAAGTATCTGCCAATAGGGTGTGTACGATCATTGAAATACAAACATACTTTTCTCCAAGCCACTACTCAGGAATGATGACATGAGTCAGAATGCTAAGGCTATCCTAGAAATAGTCATTAAATCCCTTACGCATTAAACAGTCAAATCGTATTGCAACATGTTCTGAGGATCGTGATCCTGCAGTGAGTTCAATGCATGTATAGAGAACCTTGGAGAGGTAAATTTGCATAGCTGGCTGTAAGATTTCATTTTGAATTACCTGAACCGAGTGAAACTATTTAGAAAATGGCCAAAAAGTTTTTTTTATTTCTGAAGTAGAGCCTCCAAAAAACATTCGTCACCATATTTACTATCCGGAACATTTTAAAAGGCAGAAGCAGGCAGCGTGAACAAAGACTAAAGGTTAAAAAAAAGTAAAGTTAAGATACATTACTGATAAGGATTGATAGCTTAAGCAGAGAGGTCGCTGATTCTCACCAGTAAGCAAAGGACAAATGCTGACAGGTGAGATCATCACATTTTTGTCAGAAAATCATGACCTTCAGGATTTGTGCAGTAACATTTTCCAGGCATGTATTCTCTTCTAAAGTTAGCACAGTGCTTCTGAACCACATTAGATTGACAGGCACAGAGAGGTAAGTCCTCAGCAGGCACTCACATGCAGAAAACAGAGAAAGCAGTCTGGGATCAGCAACTTCAGACCTGTTCTGAAATGACCAAGTCTTGGAGTGACAGAACCATTTAGTCTGCAAACTGTTTCAATGCCTGACCTCTGCTGAAACTGCCAACCAGATATCAATGCCAGTTATAACATCTAATTGTATGATGTAGACATCTGTCAGCTGAGAACTAGCCACCATCTATGTTTCAGCTAAGTCACTAAAGAGCCATCACTCAGCAGGACGCCATCTAGAAAAGACTGCCCAAGCCTTGATTGAAATGTACACTAGGTTTATTTTGATGGGGTTTTTTAACTTTTCAGGTAAACTAAAAGATGCTGCATTGAGCATAAGTAAATAGAAATGAATGCGTTAAACACTTCTGCAAAGTCATCACACAGGGCTTTGAAATTGAGAAGATAAGCTACAACAGAGCATTGGAAGATGAAGGAAGGAAATGAGAGAATCAGATCCACATGACCTCAGAAACCAAATTTTATAAAGGGCTGGGTGATGTGTCCATCTGGAAAAGTAGGAATTAAAAAGGTGACAATAACCATTGAAGGATATTATGAGAGCCTAAACAGAAGATTTGGAATAAGGTGATGAAAATGAGGTGAACGGGGGGAATGTTGAAGACAAAATCCAGCAGCACAGGCACATATTATGGTTATCTGATGTAAATGAGCAAAACACAAATTTCAAGTTCTGTTGTTCGAACTTGTCAACTGGAACAGAGATGAAGGGGACAAGAATCTATGAAAGAAACGTAAGGGGTTAATATTTGGTCATATTGACTTAAAAGAGATGATGACATCCTGGATGAGATGCTGGGGGCACCATCATCAGCGTGAGATTAGAAAATTCATAAATCGGCACAGAGCAGATGTGTATGGATGAACTGTCAGAAATAATGGACTTAGTGAGAGAAACAGCACATGAAGGATAGCATTTTGGAATACCTCAGAGACAAAAGGAGAAAAAAGATGCCATCAAAATAGCTGATAAAAGAACAGTTAAAGGAAAACAAAGTGAATGTAGTATTATCCTGAAAGCAAATGGCCTGCAAGCACCAGCAACATTGCTAACACCTCTCAAAGAGAAGAAATAAAGTCAATTCCCCCAAATGCAATAGCAACTAACATATTACTGGGTTCTGTTTCAGCTTAGGGCAGTACTCATAAACCTAGCAACAGGAGGACAGCAGAAAATCAGGAATATTCATCTTATCTGAAATCAAGGAAGATGACAGTGTATTTGGGGCTCTGATTTTTGGGCAGGAACAGACATTACAAGCAGTAGATACGTAAAACACAGATTTACAGCATGCACACAGTGTGCCTGATGAATGGAATGGAACATCAGATGAACAGGTTGAACTTTACCCAAAATATTTCTACTGGGTCTTAAAGAAAAAAACAAAACTCGACTGAGTTGGTTGGTGCTATATCTCAGTATTTCAGAAATTTCAGGTAATAAACAACACCTCACAAGTATTCATCTATCTATTTCCTAGACATAAATACAGCTTATGAGTATATGCATATATTTATATAAAAATGTCTCCATTTTTGTGCACATATATGTCAAAAGAATAAACGGAAATGTGAAAGAGAAATAGCTTTCAGGTCATAGAAGAGATTTTACCTTGTGATTATACAGAAGGGCAACAAGAAGCTAGTCTGGAGTTTTAAAATTAAGGATGCTTGGGGACTTTAAGCATTGCACAATCAGGAGGAAGTAGAGTGGGGACTGTTTCTTATCCTGACCCGGTAGTTCGATTTAGACGTCTGAATTATACCGAAGTTACACTTTATTCTCTTGCTAAATATACTGAATCTAAGCCCTAGGATTTCATTGAATTGCCTAAATATTGGTTCTCTCTAAAATTTGTCCCACATGGTCTCTGGCCTGTTTTCCAGTTTAGGTGCATCTTTGAACATAACTGAGGTCATCCTCACTCCAGTCGAAGGATTTTGTCTGGTTTTCATCATTCTTAAAAACCTTTGAAGTTTTAAGCAAGGTAGTAGGTAGCAAGAAATTGACTTTCTGGATTTTATAGAATCACAGAATGGTTTAAGTTGGAAGGGACCTCAAAGATCATCTAGTTCCAAGCCCCCTGCCATGGGCAGGGACACCTCCCACTATACCAGGTTGCTCAAAGCCCCATCCAACCTAGTCTTGAACACTTCCAGGGATGAGGCTTCCACAACTTCCTTGGGCAACTTTTTTCAGTGCCTTACTACTCTCGTAGTGAAAAATTTCTTCCTGACATCTAATCTACCCTCTTCCAGTTTGAAGCCCTTCATCCCATCACTACATGTCTGTATAAAAAGTTTCTCTCCAGCTTTCCTGTAGGCCCCTTTCAGATACTGGAAGTCTGCTATAAGATCTCCTCAGAGCCTTCTTTTCTCCAGGCTGAACAAATCCAACTATCTCATCCTGTCCTTGTAGCAGAAATGTTCTAATCCTCTGATCACCTTCGCGGCTCTTCTCTGGCCCTGCTCCAACAGGTCTATGTCTTTCTTAGGTTGAGGGCTCCAGAGCTGAACACAGTATTCCAGGTGGGGTCTCACAAGAGTGAAGTAGAGGGGCAGAATCACCTCCCTCCAACCTGTTGGCCACGCTTCTTTTGAAGCAGCCCAGGATACGGTTGGCTTTCTGGGCTGCGAGCACACATTGCAATCTCATGTTGAGCTTCTCATCCATCAACACCCCCAAGGCCCTCTCCTCAGGGCTGCTTTCAATCCGTTCTCCGCCCAGCCTGTATTTGCGCATGTGATCGCCCTGACCCACATGCAGGACCTTGCACTTGGCCTTATTGAAATTCATGAGGTTGGCATGGGCCCAGCTCCCAAGCCTGTCCAGGTCCCTCTGAATGACATCCCTTCCCTCCAGTGTGTCGACCACACCACACAACTTGGTGTCATCAGCAAACTGCTAAGGGTGCACTCAATCACAACATCCATGTTGCCAACAGAGATGTTAAATAGTACCAGTCCCAGTACCGATGCCTGAGGAAAATCACTTGTCACTGCTCGCCACCTATACGTTGAGCTGTTGACTGCAACTCTTTAAGTGCGATCGTCTAGCCAGTTGCTTATCAGCCGAGTGGTCCATCCATCAAATCCACCTCTTTCCAATTTAGAGACCAGGATATCATGTGGGACAGTGTCAAATGCCTTACACTAGTCCAAGTAGATGACATCAGTTGCTCTCCCCTTATCCACCAATGCTGTAACCTCATCGCAGAAGGCGACCAAATTTGTCAGGTATGATTTGCCCTTAACGGAGCCATGTTGGCTGCCACCAATCACCTTATTTTCCATGCGCCTTAGCAGAGTTTCTAGGATGATTTGCTCCATGATCTTACCAGGCACAGAGGTGAAACCAACCAGCCTGTAATTCCCTGGGTCTTCTTTTATTCTCTTTTTGAAAACAGGGATTACATTTTCCCTTTGCCAGTCAGCAGGAACTTCACCAGACCGCCTTGACTTCTCAAATATGATGGGTAGTGGCTTGGCAAGTTTATCCACGAGTTCTTTGAGGACTTTGGGATGAATCTCATCAGTTCCTGTGAACTTGTGCACATTCAGGTTCCTCAGCTGGTTTTGGACTTGGTCTTCTCCTACAATGGGTGATTCCTCATTTTCCCAGTCCCTGCCTTTACCTTCTACAACTTGGGCAGTGTGGTTAGAGCCTTTACCAGTGACTGAGGCAAAAAAGTTGTGACAGGTGACTCCATCTGGGCTTTAGCTTTCCTAATCTGATCCCTGGCTGCTTGGACAGTTTCTCTGTATTACTCCCAGGCTACCTGTCCTTGCTTCCAGCCCCTCTAGGCTTCCTTTTTCTGTTTGAGATTGCCCAGGAGCTCCTTGTTCATCCATGCAGGCCTCCTGGCTTTTTTGCCTGACTTCCTCTTTGTCAGGATGCAGTGCTCCTGATCTTGGCAGAGCTGGTCCTTGAATATTATCCAGCCTTCTCGGGCCCCTCTTCCTTCCAAGGCTTCATCCCTGTAGTCCATCAACCAGATCCCTGAAGAGGCCAAAGTCTGCTCTCCTGAAGTCCAGGGCAGCAAGCTTATTGTGTGCCCTCCTCACCGCCCCAAGGTTCTCAAACTCTGCCATCTCATGATCACTGCAGCAAGGCTGCCCTTCAGCATGATATTCCCCACCAGCCCCTCCTTGTTGGTGAGAACATGGTCCAGCATGGCACCTCTCCTCATTGGTTCCTCTGTCACTTGAAGAAGGAAGTTATCATTGACACATTCCAGGAACCTACTGGATTGTTTATGGCCTGCTGTGTTCTCCTTACAACAGATATTGGGGTGAAGTCCCCCATGAGGATCAGGGCTTGTGAACGTGAGACTGCTTCTGTCTGCCTATAGATGGCCTCATGCACTTGGTCTTCCTGGTCAAGTGGCCTGTAGCAGACATCCACTGTAACATCACCTGCCCCTGCCCTCCCTTTAGTCTTTAATTTCAAAGTGTTCATGCAGGATATCTCAACCACACAGTTAAACTTGCATTTCACACTGCTTGGTGCAGAACATTACTGCCGGAAGCCCTATTTACTCCAGAAATGCTTGACAGACACCCTGCCTGAGTTCAGCATATCTCTAGGGCCTTCACAAAGGGGTAACGGTTTCGAAAAAAAAGACATATTTTTAGAGGAAGCTTCTAGTATTATAGAAATGGAATGCTAAAGGCCATCTGTGACACAAACACAGCTTTCCACAGTAGTGTGATTAGAGCTAATTTTCTGCTGGAAAAATCCAGAACAGCCTGTGTACCAGAAACAGTTCCACCTGTCAGCTGTCCTGCCATATTATTTGTAACTTCTTATGTATTTATGCTCCGAGTGCCTCTCTCCATATAAATTAGTTCTACATATACTACATTAAAATCCACTCCTTTTTATCTCAAAAAGGATTCAAAGACTACTGTGTCTAAAAATAAGTATTTAGCGTCTTCCACATGCTAACAGAAAATAATAGTAATAAAAAGATATCATTCTTCTTCTTAACTGAGAAATAAATGGACTAAGGAACAGCTTCACAGCGCCCTCAGTGCCGAACGTTTTCCATTTAAATGAGCCCTGCCAGTAACTTCAGCTGGAGCAACAACAAGCCTGCAGTTATTTTTTCTCAGTTAAGGTTTCAATAAACTTTGATTGACATACATATACTTTGCTGAATTCAGCAATACAGCATGCATTGTGTAAGTAAGCTGCTATTTTAAAAACACCTGCCTCATATCAAATTTGAAAAATTCTTAAAGAATAGGCTGTTTTTTTCATATGGCTCTGGAAATAGATAACCAAGTTGCCTCTAACTGTTCATTTTTATTTAATGTGAAAACCTTGAACAAAAACATTTTCATAAACTATGCAATTTCCTATCCCTTATTTTCATTATACTAAAATTAACCTTCAGGTTTTGAGATAAATTAATTCTTGGAAAATGCAAGCAGTTGTTATTTTATCAAAATCACTGAGCAAAACTATGTTTGAGTGTTCAGTTTAGAATACAAAGCTGAGGAAGATCAACATAAATCTGTCCCACAGGGATTTTGCACAAAATGCTGAGCGCAGACACACACCATGGAAATTGCTATGCAAAAGACACACTGTGAATTGTAAACATCATGTCACAGAGCTGCTAGCTCCAGGCTGCAGGCTTGCTTTCTTTTTTGGTAGGCCTTTCATTGGTGGTTTCAGAGGACAACATGGATGTTATTCTCGCCTATCTAGTCCAGTTGAAAAGTTAGCCAAGACACAGCATTCCTGCATTATTTGTTTTTGACCCAGTTCATTCAGTAAAGCTAACAAAGTCATTTAACAATTAAATAAACCTCGGTATGCATGGCATAGTCCTCCCAGTACTCAAAAGGTTGCTGTGGCTTGGTGCAAAGGACAGCGTTACCCCTGAATGAAGAAAGGGGCAACATTCTTCTCAACTGATCTATGCCAAAGTATTTATACAGAATAATTATCTTTTGCTGTACTGAGAAAACAAGAACAAAGCAAGCAGTTACTTCTGTGAAATGTCTTTGACTATCCAGGCAACAATGACAACTTTAGGTCAACCCCCTAAATAAGCTAGAACGTGCTCCAAGTGTTAAGGTTTTGAGTCTAATGCTCAAATAAGTAATGAGATTTAAAATATGGATGTGTGGTTTTGTCTTCTAAATATACTTTTGCAGCCATATACTTCTACCATGTAGATAATGGTAGGAGGAATGAGGAGAAAACTGAAAACATCACAAGTCTTCTTTCCTAAATATTGTCACTAAGGTGATAAACATAAATACTCACATCTGGTTGCTGGTCCAAGCAAAAGGAAAAAAAAAGCCATAATATAGCTCGAGATGAATCATCAGAAAATCCTCCTCTTGAGCATTTCATACAGAAATGGACTGAGAGTTTGCTTTGCTAAGACTTGCTTGAATCTAGTAAGACCATCCACCTATCAGTGCTTGACTCAGCTAGACATCCTAAGGCCCTCTTGAGACAGAATAATACAGGAAAAAGTTTTCTTGGGAACCAGACTAGCTGGTACAAACATGTTTACACCATCTTCTTAGCATCAGTAAAGGGGGAGCATGTCTTTCAGCAATTATCACGTAATTAATTGCAATTAGGCATGCTAACTAACATCAATCCCCCAAAAAACTTCCACTCTAATGTAAGTGGACTGCTTAAGGGCTAACCACCAAAGAAAAATGGAAGACTGTAAAATATCAGGTGCTTGTCAAGTGCTAGTGTTCAGCAATGACTTCTGAGACTCTGAGTTTTGGAAAAGAGAGCAGAGATCTTTGGATTTCTTACTATTTTGCACAATATGGTCTTTGAGTAAACCAAAAGATTTTGGTATCATCCAATTAGTGGTTACAGGGAAGTTCCATATAACCAGCTGTGCACTGGACAAAGTGTCTGCATAGGGACTTACAGGCCATCTGGGTCTATGAATGTGAATTTTTGCCCGTTCAGTTCTGTGGTCAAAAGCGTTTCAGATGCATAGGCAAATTCTTAATTAGATTGACATTTTAGGATGTAATTGTGACCACAGTGAATCCTTTCAAATCAGATCTATATACGGACTAAACAAATGGAGTACCAGGGACACTAATTATATTTGAAGAGGGTCTTAACACTCATGTCATTGTATTTTAACCCAGTAAGGTCATAATTGAGAGGCAGCAAAATCTTACAAATTTGAGATTCAACATTCTCTGGCATGCAATATTTCAATGTCTTATTTTAAATAAAATATCCCAATGACATTTGACTATCTATTCCTATTACGTTTAAAGAGGCACGGGATATGAACACAGACTAAAAGCTAATATTGAAATACATGGTTATATATATTGTATGTGTTACCTTGATTTTAAACTTCTATATAGATGAGTTCAGCTGGAAGCAGAACATTTTCAGGTACACGATCTTTTCCAGAACAAGTATCAATAATAAATCTGTTCATTAGCTATATACATTGAAAGTAAGTGTCCTATCAAATATTATTTTTGGTATTGGTGTTCTGAATTACCTTAATACTCGCTATCTGGTTCCCAGCCATCCAGTGGTTTAACTTTCCTTTTTTTTTATTTTTTCATTCAAGTTAATTCATTGCAAATTAAGTTGATATATGCCTAACTGTTAGTCTAGATATTCAAAAACCATTTATTCCAGGATGCAGATTTTCATCAGTTATCTCTGAAAAATTAACATAAATGAAACCAGATTCAAGCTCCCTTCCAAAATATATCACAAACAGTCTTATTTTAGAACAAGTTCTCATTAACTTCCCAAATTAAAAGACATTTTCGTGAATGCACTTTTTGCTATAAAAATGTTTTTGGCCATTCCAGAAAACATATCTAATGTTTTTCTGTCTCTTGTTTGTTTGTTTTAAATACATGTCTTGGTTATAGGTGGATATATGAAATAGCAATTGTAAAGTTATTAGCAATGTGAGCTTTTTGTCCCAGGCATATTCCCTCTAATTGCTAATGGGTAATTTACATCAGCTTTGGTGTGAAATGGATCAGAAAAACTGTAAAAAAAATTAAATACATATATATTTATATATGAATGACTTGTCCTTTTTTGATTGCAGCTGAGAATGGCTGCATGTCCCCAGAACTGTTGACAGTCTGTATGGACCTTCCTTTAGGTAAGGGAGTAGGACCCTGAGGTATGACCAGCAACTGTTTTACAGCAGTTTTTACATTTCTCCCCTCTTCAAAATATAATACAGAAGAGCAGCTTTGGGGTTTTAGACTCAAATCTTATAAAGCAGAACATTATTTTAATCCTTCACTAGGATTTACTATATGCTGAAGAAGGCTACAGACATTTAGAAAAATCTATATTAAATTTACATATCAGAATCTTGTTCCCTCTCCCTTCTACCCCAGACCTTATGAAACTTGGTTCCCTAGGTATATTTCTCAAATGCATTTCAACAGATTTTTCTAGAGATTACACCTGATGGTTTCTCTGGTGATATTGAAGAATGGGACTGCCTGAATTACTTTAATTTTTCAAATGTGGTGTTAATAAAATTGCCTGCTGGTGATCGCTATAAAATGTCTCTGGATTTTTCCTTTTTAATTTGCTTAGCTAAATTAATAGCAGCTAAGTTCATGTCCTGATTCATTTTTTCTGTGCTCATAATTTAATACATTTGCATAAAGCAAAGAGGGAAACATTGACTAAACTTTCAGCAATTTTAATAACCCCTAAGGACACATTATGATTATGCTAAGAGACTCGGGGCAGAGGCTAATATTAAATAATCGTATTCATACTATATGGGCAATGGATTCATGTTTGGATTAGCCTGTCACAGGAAACCCAAGGCACAAACCAGTCTGGTTTTTTTTCTGCTTTTATAATACAGATGCAGTTTTTAAAGCATTCTCTGCTATCAGTGAAAGAAACCTTGCTCCTTTTGTATCCTTAAAAGCTTTAAAATATTCCATTTTCAAGTTAAGTGCAAATAATTTGATGAAGATAAAAAGTGTTGTCTGCCTTTAGATACCTCTATTCTGGAATATTCCTTTTTCATTGATCAGCCAGCTGAAATAAGAGAACACAGGCAGGAAGATTGCATTGGTTTCTTGGTTTGGCCAGTTTAGAGGTCTCCTGCACTCACTGTTGCTTCTCATAAGTGCCTAACCTTCTTCCCAGCCTCTTTCCCACATGTCCGTTCTCCGTGCCAGTCTTTCATCCTGGTTAGTCCCAGTCTTCTCTTCAACCTATTTCCCACCAGCAGGGGGAATCCTTCCTTTCTTTACATCTTTGCACCCATCTCTCTTTCATGAGATCAGTAGTCTTGCTAACAGTGTCGCTTTAGTAATGGACCTGAACTAAAGAACCTGATTAAAAAATTTCGTACATTTCTGTAGGTAATTATCCATTAAAGTTAATAAATGAACATGTTTTTTCTAAGTTCATTAGAGCAACCCAATTTCTTGCAGCAAATATGTCTTTTCTGACGCTAGCAGAAAGGAAAAACCATGTTGCGTACTGTATTTTGGAAGTCATCATCAGAGAACATGCTGTGCAAGATGGTCATTGACTTGTTTTAAAGTCCTCATTTTTTTAAAAACTTTTTAGGGTTAGGATCTCAGGCAGTAGATCAAAGGAAATCCAATTCTTTTCAGACAGAAACAAATAATTAGTGCTTCAGCAGTAACCACAAATAATCACCATTATGATTTTTCCTTTAGGGGAATGATGTTTCTGTTATGTTATCCCAACAGCTAAATGCTGCAAGAATCTAGAAGAATAGGAAGCGTGACCTTGTGTCTTTTCTTCCCGTTGATTTCACCATGTTCTTGTGCCATGTAAGGAATTGATTTCCCATTGCCCATGACATTATCTTCTAAATTGTTCAGAGGCGTGCCCTCACATTCACTGAATTATCACGTCAACTTGTCAGTGTTGTTGTTCTTTTTTTTTCCTGACCACTTTTTCTACAGTTTTGTTATCCCTTCACTGTGTTCCTTTTCAAGAAGGATCTGTCTGGCTGAACCTATCGGAGGAGGCTGTCATATATATTCCAATCACATGCTTAACTCAAAGCTTCTCACCAAAGTGAGCACATCTGTGTTGTCAGGCAGCCTGACATAGGAATCTATAAAATAAAACCACTGTGCTGTAAGTAGTGTTTAGTTCTTTCAAATTTACACTGTATGTAGCTCCTTCTTTGTCTTTTTGGTTAGGATTTAGGACAATCTGTTCACAAAATGACAATTTATACATACCTTCTGGCTTTCAGTGGAGACACAAATTAGCCTGTTCTTGCAGAACCACATTGCTTTGTTTGGCTTAGAAAGAATATATGAATATTAATGATTATACAGATGTTAGGTTTGTTATCTCCCCTCTCTCTCTCAGGTTTCATTAAATGTTATTTTCCCAGTTTTTACTATCTCCTATGTATGCAGGCAGCCTAATGCAGATTGCAGTACCACTTCCCTTCTGTTGGTCTCACTCCTTAGTTTGGGTGCTATGTCTACAGTATTATATTACACAAGAAATTTTCTTAGGTGTTCAAATCAAATTTCTGTAGAAAGGTCCCTGGTATAGTTTTGGTCTGGGTCAACTAGGAAACACCTGAACAATTTCAACTTATGGTTCAGAAATTAAAATTCCTGGTTACTCCTAACAGAAAGTTAAAAAGTGGTCACCTGGTTTTGGATACAAGATTTCATTAGTACAGTTGTGGGCCGGGAAGTGTTCACATTTAATTCACTGCCATAGATGCTGCAGACGTACAGAAAAGTTCAAATCAAACATCAGTGGCAAGTAGTGAAATGTTTATAGCTGAAGAGTGGAAACGCTGATTATTCCTCAAATTTTCAGTTTAGCCGATGACTGTGATGTCTATAAAGTACTTGCTATAGATTTGTTACTCCTCTTTGTGGTATTTGTGCTTTTTCTGTACATCAGTTTTCTTCAATGTAACTGTATGATCAGTCTTTTTTCTAAAATCTCAGTAGGTTCCTTTATATTTGAATGTCCTTTATATTTTTATCTTTATCATCTTTCTCTTTATGTATCTTTTTTATCACCTCCTAATACTAGGCTGTGTGTCACTCCTCTTCCCATGTCATTTCAGTAAGAGCTGGCTGACAAGATGGTGGCAGCGAATAATACCATAAGTAACAGAAAGATGTACAGTGAGTTGGGGTTCAGGATGAGTAAAGGTTGAATCACTTTTCACCTAGGCTAATATGACAATGTGTTTCTGTACAAGACATGAGTTTTGCCCTCACGCACCAGTTTGAGCTTTCTGCCTGTAAGAACAAGGAAGGCCAGGGATTCAGAGACTGTCTATCTGTCACTTTCCCATTTATGAGGACCTTTCCCATGCAGTCAGCTAGATTTGGAGGCCAGTGCTTAGATAAGCGTCTGTAATTCTGCCTATCCATGGCTTCTTTTAGATGTTCAGAGTACCAGAGAAAGCAAGAATAGACTAGACCACAGCTATGCATCAAGCAAGAGCCTTGCCCTCTCCACCTGGCAATTGAATACTTGAATAACACAAAGAATACAGCAATAATTTGTATAGTATATCTACCAGGTCTACTTTCATTAAAGGCTTGTGCTGCAGCAGGTCAGGGTTTCTTCTGTTGCATTGAGAAAGAATGTCTTCATTTTCATGTTTTCTCATCATTGACTTCCAGAGTTAGCGACTACTACCTAGCTGATGACAGAAATTTCCAGTCTTGCCATTTTTTCTCACTCAAGTTGCAGAGATTCTGATTGCTCCTTCTCCTGAGAGCTGGTGAGATGATTCACGTTTCCCTGGTTGCTTGTTTTTCTGCTCTGTTTTATTTTGGGTTTGGGGGGTTGTTGGGTTTGGTGTTTTTTTTTGGGGGGGGGGGGCAATATTGGGAGGACCAGGTTATTTGCATAGTCTCATTTTTCAAGTTTTCCTTCTTGTACTTTCTGAACGTCGCATTTTATTAGCCCAATACTTTTCCTAGTTTTGACTATTTTCAATCATCTGAATGTATTCCATCATTTAACTTACAGCAGTCCTTCAGAACATCATACATAGAGAAACTATCATACTCTGCCTGAATGCCACAATTCATTTAGTCTATCCCATGCACTTTAAAACTTTTTCTGTGCACATTCACATTCTCTACCTTACTTGTTGGACACTTCATAATTTGTCTTAGTTCCAGCATATGCCATTAGTTTAAATTAGAGCTGCTGTAAGCAATTCATCAACAGGCTGATGTCTGACAAAGAAAGCTTCCTCACATTTTTGTATAATACGATTATAGCTGCTCTGTTCTTTTCTGAGCTAGTGAGAAAGTGCAGACCAAAGGAGGGAAGAAGGAGTGTGGAAGGGGAAGAATAAGTCAGAAATAAGCTAAAATCATACCAAACAATCTTGGAAAGTCAAAATGCAACAGTATGGAATTCAACGAATAAGAACAGCTACATGTACAGATTTATAGTGCAATTGCCTGTTAACGGCCCAGTTAAATTGTGAAGTAGATAAAAATATATTAGTTACACAGATAATAACAGAGATCTAAGGCTACAATTTTGCTTTATATACAGACTTTTTTCCTAGACTTCGTCAATGTATCAGCACAAAAAGTCTTCACAGAAAATATTTGCTGATCTGATAACTCCATCACCTATTCTCCATCATTTTGTTTGGGGAAGAATAGGACTCACTTCTTTCACGGATCACTACTGTTGCATTTAGAAATGTATCAGTCTTGATTCAATAAATCTACGGTACCTATAATTTTCTCACTGACTTTTCTGCTGCTACTGTACTACTATTCTGGCTAGTGCTGGACTCTTCCTTAAGGATTGGTATATGTGATACACAAACTCACAGATTTCTTGTAGATAACATTTCCTGCTAAGCACAGTTCTATCTGCATCCCTCATTCTGGGCTGAAAACAGATCATGGAACTGGGCACATCTCCCAGAAGAGCTAGTTTGTTACACAGTTCTGGAAAACAATGACTTCTGAAGCTGCAAACACACTTGTTTAGACAAGCTATAAATAAAATCAGGATGGAAAGTTGACGCAAAACAGCCTAGAAACCTTATATTTCCTTTTCATGCAGTACAGTAAGGCTTCTCTGTAGCTCAGTTATCAGTAGCCACAGGGTTAAGTCTAAGCTAAACGTCTCTGCAGTCAGAGGACCCTAGGGACTTGAAGCCATGGACCAAAGTTCACCTTTCTGCTTGCTGATATTTCAGAGATTCCCACATTCTCCCACTGTGTTTCACAACCAGGAGACAGCGCAGCAAGCAGAGTTAGAAGGAAAGGAGACCTCTGTAACAAAGTTTGCTGAGGCAGTGTTACTGGAGCTGGAGACCAAACAGCCTGGGATCATCCAGTTCCATAGTACCGTGCTGAAGCAAATCCAGTACCTAATCCCCTCTTTCTAGACCTGTTTATTCTAACATAGTCTGCTTGCCATTTCAGACTCTCTGGAATCTACCTGCAAAAAAGAAGAACCTGTTGTGCAGCCATCTTAACATGATTTCTGTTTCCTTTAGTCCAGCACAAAGTATTCTACAAATGTCTAACATTAGTTAGCTCCATTTTATAGACTGGTTAAATAACAGTGATTGAAGGACTTAGAAGCAACCCAAAATCCATTCTTAGCCTAAAATCTCTTGACTGTGAGGATGAAAGGCTGTGATATCAAGATGAAAGAGCTAGCACTTTGAATTATAGTGACTTCAGGGAAGTTTGGTATTGATGGTAGATTTCAACAAGTAAGAACAGAATCATATTCAGCTAAGTGTTATTACAGTAAATTTAAAGAATTTGCCTTCTGACTGCCAAACTTCTACCAAAAAAAAACTGCCGAAAAAGAGAATAGCCTCTATTACAATCCAGGTGTTGACAGTGAGCTACTCAAAGGCTCAAAAAACAGTATTAGAAATTCCAATAAATTCCAAAATTTTATTTTCATCTTTCTTCCTTCCCTGCACAGTTTGGACATGTTAGACAATAGTCATTTTTTCCTGATTATTTACTCAAGAATGTGTTTGAATACAATTTCCATAAAATTCCTTGCTTGCAGGTTCTGAGCAGAAGTTCTTTTTGTTGTTTGTTTGGGGTTTTTTAAATTTTATTTTTTTTCCTTGTGTGTCTGCTGTAAAAAATAGAAATGACTAATTGGAGATAAAAATGAAAAAAGAATTCATCTCAGAGGACTATATTTACTTCTGTGTTTTAAATTAATGAGTTTAATGGCCTTACAGGCACTATTGTTACACAAAACTCCTACATCTACAGAAAATAACTGTGCATCTGGCAGAAGATGAAGTTGTGGTTAATTGTTATTTTTGAAATTTGTAGAGGAATTTATTTGGCCAAGTTTTGCTCTGTTCAAACAGTCAATTTTTTTTGGCATAGGCTCAGGTAATAGGGTCTGTCTGTCTCATCTACATTAAGATATCTATAATGGAGATATCTACATGTGAACTACCTTCCTAGATCTCTTCCATAACAAGTGGGATGAAAAATGTAGTGCTAGTAAATGATTTATCTCATCTCAAGGTAGGCTTCTGAAGTATATCAGATAAATCATGCACAAGTCTTACTCTCTTCACAAAACTAATACAGGCAACTGACTCAGACACAGATGTCTAAAATTAGAGAAATCAAATTCTTCCTTAAGATTGCTCTGTTGCAATATCAAAATGGAGACTAAGAATAGTCATTCCATCTTTGGATCATGAAATACACTTTAGCAAGCAGATTCTAATAAGCCTTTGAGAGATGAAATATTTGGCACAAGCAGAACCCTGGAACCGAAATGAGCAAAACCAGAAACTGAGCTGCTGTAGGAAGGAGAGCAGCAGGAGATTATCCCTAAAGGCAAATCATGAAAGAGGCCAGGAAATATCCGGGCACAGAAGAAAACAAGGGACCACATAAAACAACTACACACTCCTTCAGGTAGACCAATCACACGAAGCAACACAGGAAGTTCTCATTTTACTACATTTGGTTATCTTTCCAATGGGCAAGTGATATATGTGCACCTATTTCTCAAGGGAAAGGACTTTTTCCTGAACTATAGGACCAGAAACAGGGAAATTCAGCGATTTCTATGTAGAATCCTGCTTCTAGCCTACCATCTTCAGTTTTGCTGAAAACAAGGAAACTGGAGAGGTTTACCAGTACAACTTCCAGGAATGGTAAAAACAGTGTCACTATCAGGCTAGCGGCTTCAATGTACCCATGTGCACACCTGAGAGTGATAGAGGTACAGGAATAGGTATAAACATGAGCCCACAACCTATGAACCTATGAGCTGTATTCAAGAAGGATTTTAAAATAACAGTACCAGAAAGTTTAAGATAGACAAGTGTCATCTTTATCACCTGGCTCAGAAATTTTGACTCCTTCACTGTTTTCCCCACAAGTCCATTTGCACCCCTCTGTCAAATTATCCCCAAAATACTATTATAGGAATCTCACTTTTCTGAACAGTACAGTCAGCATAAGTAATGGCAACCTACAAACTATGATACATAGAAAAGCTGTCTATATAAACCAGTCACCATCTGAAACATGCAACAAAATCTAAAAGGTAGAGGTGAACCCTCTCATACTATTGCATTTGGTTTGTGATAGCCACCTTAGTAAATAAAAGAGGACTTTTATCCAACAGATACAAACAGATCGTATTTCTAAGAGTCTGCTTAACACCATATGACAAATTATCTAGCCATAAGGAAAAAAAATAAATCTCACCTGGTACATACTATTCTATCCTGGAATTTGTATAGGAAGTCATTAAACAGAGCCTCTATTGGAAGAAAAGCCTGGAAGGAAACCTTTCACAACCACATTTCTGAGCCTTTAAGCAGCTTCCCAGCCTCATTAAATCATTCAACAGAAGCAAATTCTCCATAATCCAAAGTACACTGAATATAAGCTGTACCTATGCAGCAAAAGTGACACTCACCAACATATCTGTACTACTTGCTATGAATACTCCCTGTAGCAGAATCATGAGCATCTCTGGATGCGGCACCTGCACTCAGACAAATGTAGAACATTTCACCAAGTGCACCAGATGTTATCAAGGTGTGTAGGTAGTTGATATTAGCCAACCATTATGCACCAGCAGGAAGTCATACTATTCTATCCTGGAATTTGCTATCCAGCAATGTATCCAGGCTATGCATGACAGAAAGATCCAGCTGTCAAGGAAAGGCATTTCCCAGAAAACAATCATTCCATCTCCATCTTCGTGGAGTTGTTTTCATCTCCACAAAGGAAACATAACAAACACCTTCTAAAGACAAACCTAATAAATCTTTATATCTGAGGGCAGCTTGACCTCTCTGTATTCCACAGACTCTACACTACGTGTCTCCTTCCCTTAAGTTATCAGTATCTATTAATCTCTCTCAGCTTCTCTTTTTATTGCTTTCCCCTTCTGTTTTTCTCTCCCTTTAGTTTTTTATGCCCTCCTAATGTTCCCTCTGCTCCCTAGGTAACAACACCTGTTTTTTTCCAGAGACAGTTTAACTGATATATAATTAAGTAAATTCTGACTAATTGTTCTTAATATGTATTTTGCTTTGAAAGTCACTACTTCTATTTTGAGACCTGGCAGAGACCTTGGGTGCATGCCCAAGATTATTTTTTCTCCTCAAGAATATTAGTAGGTCTAATGAAGAACATTACCTCTGCATATAAAAACCTGTCCTGCCTACAAATTCTTAGAAAATAATGGCAAAAGGGTAAAATAGTCTCATGATTAGCTTTCCTAAATAGTTAAATTTCCCAAATAAATTTACTAAATAGTTCTCATAATACACAATTTATGAAGTTATCATTTGTTCTTGCTTGTTCTGTGTAATGTATTCAAGATAGAGTAGCAACGAGAGGAATAGTCAAGGTCAAACTTTTTGCTGATGGTATTAAGTTATTCAAGATAATAAAGATGAGGACTGATTATGAAGAAGACTTTCTTGATACTTAGCAACTAAGCAATAAGACAGCAGATGAAATTCAATGTAGATAAATGGAAAATGATGCACATCAGTAGAAACAACTCAAATTTTCTTTATGGAGTGTTGTGGTCCGATCTGATGAGATTGTGGGATAGTTAGATTGAAAAATGTCATTCAATAGCTGTCAAAACAGGAAATTAAATGTTAGGGATTATTAAGAAAGAAACAGAGAACAAAATAGAATGCATCGTTATGGTCTAAATATATGGTGCACCACCTTCTGAGATACAGTGTGGGATTTGGGTCTCTCCATAAAAAAGGGTAAATAGAATTTGAAAGGCAAAAAAGTGGTATGAACAATTAAGGATTTGGAAGGGATTCTGTATGAGGAATGATTAAATGGACTAAATAGCCTCTTCTGGCTACAGAGATGACAGAGAGGAGAATAGTGTGGCTGTAAAATCATGTGTGACATGGAGAAGGTGAAGAGTAAGTTCACTTCATCTTCCAGTAAAAGAACCAGGGGCAGCAAATATGCCTTACAACACAAGCCAAAGGGAAGAGTTTCCCGTTGTACACAATGCACAGCTGAACTGTGAAACTCCTTTCTTGAGGATAACGTAGGTTACAAAAATGGACATTGTCTCTAAAAAGTATTGACAGATGGTAGAAAAATTCATTGAAGGGTATTGAAAACAAAAATTACTTCCAGCCCAGCAAGTCTCGGGGCCACAACAGGCTGAGGGTCAGGAGAATAATTTGGGGAAGCGTCACTGCCTGCTGCCAGAAACAGGGTATTAATCTAAATGAATCTTTTACGTGAGTTCACACAGACACTCAACAGCTTTCTCTGGGGCTGAATTACCAGAAAGCTCTTAAGGAGAGTCCCTGCTGTCTCATAATTGATAGAAGTAGGGTGACTTCTTCATCAGAGTTAACTCAGAACAACTGTCCACTGGGCAAGCTGTTTGCCAAGGTGAACAGTTTTAAGAATCCAGTCTCCTTTGATGGCAGCTAGGATGTGAGCCAGAATGATCACATTTTACAGGTGAAGCCCTTAAACTGATAACCTTGGGCTGGTAGTTTTATAGTCCCTGGCTCTAAACATCCAGTGCTCTAAATCTCTCAGGAGATGGCCCAAAAAGTTTTTGCAAAAAGAGAGCAGAGTGGTGATTACCTTCCAGCAAGATACATACCCACCGATCATTTTGAACCGGTATGTATGAAGCATGTGTAGAGTTTCCACAAACTGTCACAAGCCAGCATTGCTAACACCTTTAAAAATGACGGGTGAGCTACAGGAAGGTGACATCAGCTTGCTT
Source organism: Chionis minor (assembly GCA_013398295.1). Classification (NCBI taxonomy): domain Eukaryota; kingdom Metazoa; phylum Chordata; class Aves; order Charadriiformes; family Chionidae; genus Chionis; species Chionis minor. The sequence continues at coordinate 153,435 of VZSF01004860.1, forward strand.
TTCATATTTGCTATGTCTTAAGAAGACAAAACATCCCATGTGTATTTTAGTTGATTAAACACTCCATAAAGGCTTCAAATTATAATTCTCAATTTGCATTAATTCTTAAAATTATTAATGCTATTCATGGGCTGCAAAAATGTTATTCTTCAAAAAAAATCCTAATGCTTAGGAGCTCACATAAATTAGAACATACCATTTGCATTATTCATGTAGAGTACTTCATTTTATTTCAGTGGGATTATTGTAGGGGAGTATAATCAGTTGACTCTAACTGCAGTTATTGTTCTTTAGTTTGAGCTGATCCCTCTCCATCTGCTTACCTGCTCGTAGTTCTTTAATGTTAAATATGATATCTGAAGACCTCCTTCTTTGTTACTTGCTATTAATGTGCTTAATTTTTTTTGAAAGAACGGTATTAAAAAAAAAAAAGAAAAGAGAGAAAAAGTAAGATTACAGAGACAATCAATTTTGCATTTTCGTTGGCTTCTGAAAATTTTAAGCATCCTGGTTGCACATACTCGGGGTATCAAGGCTGGATGTATTTTCATGTCCTTCAGGGTCATTAAGATTGCACTCAATAAGTCTGTTAGGTGCCTTTTCTGGTCCATGGTTGAACAGTGTAATTTTCCCAGTCCTGAAACAGACTTTGACTGCAGTACCTGCACATATATACATGTATACATATATGTACATATACACATATCTATGTAATTTTTCACTGTTCACCCTAAGCTAACTATAGAAAGTTTAGGCATCTCTGGGTCTACTCTTCACAAGTCTTGAGTGAATGCAATGATCAGGCATTCTTCTTAAAGCTAAACATTGTGAATGTTTAAGCAAAATATTAGGATTTAATGGATTTTTGAAAGAACAATTAATTTATCCTATCTGAATCTCCATTGTCCTGTGACCATGATTAAAGCAAGCCTCATTTCCTGAGGTGTCCTACAACATCCTATGTCTCCGCCTCTTTTCTCCTTAAATAACTCTTCACTTTCTCCAGAGACAGTCCTTCTCGAGTTTCTTTTAACTTCTTTTAAGAGCAGTGTGTTGTATTGTTGGGGCTTTTAAAATTTGTATATGGAGGGTTTGCACCCTCTGTGTCACAGGAGGAAAGATGTCAGTGACAGGTTAGTCAGCGGCAAAAACTCATTTTCATTTTATAGAGCAAATGGATGAATTCTGCAAAGTCACATACATCTTCTAGACCTTTTTGGAGACCATCTGAATGCTGGCCTATAGTACTCCTTAACCGAGGGAAAAACATAGCTCCCATGTATTTCTGCCTATCCTCTCTGCCCCAGTGTATGGACCAGACTCTTGTTAGAAGTTGGGGTATGTTGAAAATATCCCTTAGCACTGAAGCTGCACCCATAAGCAGCTGAAAGTCGAGTCTTCAACACTCATCTGTAATTTCACTTCAGCCTCTTCTTTTCAGTTCACAGTAGGGTTCACCTTTTTATTTCTTGGCCTTTGATCAAAAACCAGCTAATTACCAAAGCAGCATGGAGCTTGCGTGATTTGACAGCTAACATCCCATGAGAGAATAAAAAGCTGCATTTTGAAAAGATAAGACGATAAAGATATTACAACAAGAAGTCAAACAGCAGGCTTCCAACAGGGAGTGCAAAAGGCTCCCAAATCATTATACCAGAATGGGTCTTTGTCAGCTGGCTTAATGAGAAGTGACAATCTCAGCTCAGAGTATTTGATTGGCTCTAGCTCGTCGTTCAACATGTGAGACAGCTGAGTTCAGTTACTAGGCTTATCAAAATGAACAAGTACATCTCTAGATCACCACAGGAGAGAGACGCTGCAGGTGCCTTCCAGAATTGCTTGAAAAAATAGTTGTAAGTTTCCTGGAGGCTGTTAGAGAAAGGAGACATGGAGCAGAATTAAGTGTTCAGCGCACCTCTTCTTTGTAACTACTTGGGAGCGGGTAAGGAATAGATTTGAACTGAGTTAACTAACACAGTCACTCAGAAAGCATTCTCAGTCCTAAACCAGCATACAGAAAAAACATTTCTTACAATGAAATGTTATATCTATCAAGCATGGCTTTTTGTATAGTTACTTTAAGGCAATTCTGATAAGCCCTTTAGTTTCAAAGTTATATTTTAAATTATATTGATTCAGTACCCTAGAATGACACTTTTTATTTGTCTGGAACACTGATTTTTACGAGGAGTTTCTTCATGGTCATGCAATTATAGTTACTTATCTCTATAATAGTCAAAATAAACTGGATTTACTAATTCTATAAATTCAAGATGGCAGTATCATCACAAGTTACAAGTTGCCACTCCATTCAAAATTATGTTTAAAGTACTGCAGTAGTCCTCCTTAGTTATATGAAAAAGTGCAAATTTAAAATAAATTATTAAATCCAAACCCAATTTCTACCATTACAGTCAGTTTATTAATCAAACAGTTTATTCTTAATAATCTGCTGTGCATAATGCCTATAAAAGTCTTTGGCACACAAGCCAAATAAGCCAAAATAAGTTTGAGAAAGCAAAACTTCTGCAGCCTTAATTTTTAGGAGATCATTACAAAGATATATGCTTTTATACCATAATATATTAGAAGTATTAGAATTATTCCCTACTAAGGCCATTACATAATTGGAAAGTAAACATGAGCAAAATAGGCATGCTCTTTCTATCTGGCACTAGCCAAAAGCTAGCCTGTGTCCAGATGCGATATTTTGCTTTGTTATGCAGTGGAAGAAGGTTTCTGAAGTATTTTATGAATGGGCATTAATAGGGAGACAAATTTCTGTGTGTGCTCATATTTTTATTAGGAGATTTTTAATCATGTTTTGGTCTGATATAAAATCTGTGTGCTATGTCAGTACTGAAGTTCTATGGTTTGCAGGACAGCCTCCTCTGTCAAACAGTAATAGGATCAGAAGATCCAACTTGGTTCATGAAATTATATTATATAATTGCAACAGATTAGAATCATGCAGTGTTTCAGTAATCAGATTAAATCACAGTATGGGTTCTGTTTTAGCAGATCATTTTTTGATTTTTAAAATGTGTCACAGCAAAACCATAGATCTGAAAATATAGGACCAAATACAGCTCCAGGGAAATAAACACACTTTAGAAGCCTGGTGCTTTATTTAAACCAATATTAAATTTCTATTTAACTTATATCTCAGAGAGTACACAAAATTAGTTTGATACTTCCCAGAGGACTGCTAGTAGTGTTTCAAACACTAATGTAAAACACATGTGAAACTGAGGTAATAAAAAAACCAATAAGAAACAGAAAATATCTTCTGCAAGCCATAAAAAATTATATGTTGGTATACTGTTATAAAAACTGTATACACAGGGCTGAGCAAAGAACATACATGTGAATGAGAAACACAGGTTTCTTCAGATTTAGGATAATTTTGGAAAAAAGTTAATAGGCTGCCCCAATATCCCCAAAAGCCATTTGCTGTTAAACATAGGTTTCCTGTTTTGAGGATCAGCCAAGTGCAAGTATTCACTTCTCCAAGTGCTTTGAAATGCTATGATGCATTAGTTCTACATATAGATACAGAAAATAATTTTGCTTAAGCACTGTTTCTTTCTAATGAGAAAAGAAAAAGACTGGATTCATACACATCATTATAGCCCTAAGAACAGGTCAAATCCAAAACGATACTTGACCTGAACTCTTAGTATTACTTTATGTTCTCTGTATGGTGCTAACACACCTAAGCTGAATGAAAAAGTACTACATCTGTCACATTTTATTTGTAAATGGGAGTAATAATTTAACTTGTTAAGTGCCAAGTGATATTCCTTGTCCAAAGTACCAGTCTCCCAAATCTTAGGCAATCTTCACGCTGTCCCATAAGGTTTCTGCCCGACCTTCCAGCTAAAAGCCTTGGCTGAGTATTCTGCATATCAATTGCTTCTTTTCATGAACAAGGGCAAAATGCCAGAAAATAGCTCCTGCACCTCATATTATCTGAGCACAAAATACATTTTTTTGCTAAAAGATGTCCAGCCACTCAAAACAAGAACACTTGGACAAGAAGGAAATCTTTATAAGCAAACTAAGATTTTTATTCCCATTTCCCAATATTTTCTTGTCAAACATAAACAACTTTCAGGTATATTCACTTCTAGTCTTTGAATAAAATGCCTGAAAACATTATGAGCCTGGTTTCACACAGTGTCTTGGATTGGAACTTGTTATTTTATTTGCACATAGGCAACCATAGAACCAAAACTTAATGTAAAAGATATATTGTTTTTCAAAATTGTGAAATACTTTACAATTACAGTAAGGTGAAAAAAGAGATTTCAGAACCTGGCTTGTCTATAGAAAAACACAATACAATTTTACCACTATTTTATTCCTCAACATTCTGTGGTCAGCACTCCAACCACTGTCACTGAGTCCAAAGAAAGTTTCACTAGGTCTATCTGTCACCTTGAGTTTCTGGTTGGAACAAAATTCTAAAAAATAAATGAAATCAAGTCAACTTTTCCCCATCCCCCCCAAAAAAGTTATGCTGAATTATGTTCTTATCACTCAGCTTTATTATGTTCTCTCACATTAGTCCTAGGAGTCCAAAGCAGATTTTGGAAGACCTAAATAAGATTTAGCATATATTAAAAGATTTTAAATTTTAAAAGTAGAGGTCCTTATTCCACCTTCCACAGTATTAAGTTTGGCCACAGAAACAGACCATAAATCACTCTCTCTCTTTGCCAGTAGAGTTCACATTAACAAGGTTCAAGGCTTCATCATCGTGTCTGTTCACTGCTGCCTGTCTCAAAGATTTCTGACATGTTATAAGTAACCTTTGCATGAGTATGTAATTACAAAGTAGAAACACATGATAAGCTACCTAATTCCTTATGTCTTAATAATACGCTTAAAAAAAACGTGAAAGCATGCACACAATCACAGTTATCCATAATACAGTCTCTACAACTCTCACATTTCCACCTGAGATCCTCCTTACCAAGTCAGTAACTCTATCCTATTTCAGATCTCTTCTAATAGCTGCTTACAACAACTATTCCAAAGACTCATCCAGTTCCAGATCTATAAATCACCAACCCAACCCACAGTCATTATGTCACTCGAATACTGTGTTTGGTTTTGGGCCCCTCACTACAAGAAACACATTGAGGTGCTGGAGCGAGTCCCGAGAAGGGCAATGAAGCTGGTGATGGTCCTAGAGAACAAGTCTTATGAGGAGTGGCTGAGGGAACTGGGGTTGTTTAGCCTGGAGAAAAGGAGGCTGAGGGGAGACCTTATCGCTCTCTACAACTACCTGGGAGGAGGTTGTAGCAAGGTGGGGGTTGGTCTCTTGTCCCAAGTAACAAGCAGTAGGGCAGGAGGAAATGGCTTCAAGTTGTGCCAGGGAAGGTTCAGATCAGATATTAGGAAAAATTTCTTGACAGAAAGGGTTATCAAGCATTGGAACAGACTGCCCAGGGAAGTGGTTGAATCATCATCCCTGGGGGCATTTAAAAGACACTTAGATGTGGCACTCAGAGACATGGTTTAGTAGTAGACTTGACAGTGTTAGGTTAATGGTTGGCCTTAAGTGATCTTAAATGTCTTTTCCAACCTAAATGATTCTATAATTCTAGATAGCCNTGCCAGGGAAGGTTCAGATCAGATATTAGGAAAAATTTCTTGACAGAAAGGGTTATCAAGCATTGGAACAGACTGCCCAGGGAAGTGGTTGAATCATCATCCCTGGGGGCATTTAAAAGACACTTAGATGTGGCACTCAGAGACATGGTTTAGTAGTAGACTTGACAGTGTTAGGTTAATGGTTGGCCTTAAGTGATCTTAAATGTCTTTTCCAACCTAAATGATTCTATAATTCTAGATAGCCATCCAGCAGAAGTCATTAATGGAAGAGTATAGCTTCAGTTTCAGTGATTAAAGGACTATTAAATACAGCTTATACTCTATGGCACAGATATTGCTGAGTCAAAAGGAGAAACTCTATAGCACATGTATAAAGAAAATAGCTCCTTTCAGAAAAAAACACATTGGTTGTGCAATTCCACATAGTGTTCATGTTAGCAATTCAGTGGTTCTAAGGGATGGCTGTGAGCAGCTCTGAAGCAATGTCTTATCACATGCTTTTAATTCAAATCTTGCTTTGTTCTCAAACGAGTTAAAGCTGTCATGAGAAAACGTTGAACAAATGGAAACTTAACTGCTAAATAAAAGCAGAAAAATATGGTTCATAATAACTCAAGAAATCATCATCTATCCATGTGTGTACATTTTGCAGCATATTTATAAAAATGCATACTGTTTTTTGAAAGACCGCACTTAAGTAACAGTTTGTTAGGATAACGTTTCTTTGAAAGGCTGTGGCAGGGTAGCACAGGGAAAGCTGCGGCTCTTACAGTATTTACTGCTACACTTTGGGGCAGGTGGACCCTTCAGAAAGGAAGGGAAAACCATGTTTTCCCTGGGGACATACAAATGCCCTTAAGTAAACAGAAGCTTTTGGAGCGCAGGAAGAATATGAGAGTTCCTGGGAGTGGAATTCACAGAGCAATAGGTGTGGATCACTTCAAAGGAGAAAGGACAAGACACGCCGTTAGACCTCCAAAGGGGTGCAAGGACAGAATTCCTGCAAAGAGACTGTTTGTGTTCTGCTGCTGCCTAGAAAGACACTTATTTAACAATTTAAACACAAATCCAGGAGGTCGGATATGTTCTGAAAAGACAACACAGACAGAGGAGATCAGTCTGTGATGCCTTTTTTTTTTCTTTTTTTTTTGTCTCCTTCAAATGACTTTGTGCTTTCTCTGTTTTAAAAAACTCTATGGTCTGCTGCTGAGTAATCCCTGAGTTTTAAAACCTCTTCAGTGTTTTGATGTGCACATTGTAAAAGAAGAGTTTAGAGAGACTCAGCTTGAAACGCTGTCACAAAACCACTCTTGAAAATATAATAAATGCCAGCACACATTATTTTTCTAAAAAGTTGCCCTCAAAACTCTGTCATTCATTGTATATAGGATCACGTAATTATCAGAGACCATCTAGGTCTCTAGTTCTCCACCTCCTCCTTCCCCCAGAGTTTTTAGGGAACAATACAGCTAGAAAGCCAAGAGAACAGGTCATCCACATGTAACAAATGAGAAACATTTCCCATATCACTATAACAATAATAAATAAATTATTTTTATTTGTAAAATAACAATAACTCATGAACATTGTTTGCCTCATAATTTTATTCTTAAAGTGATTTATTCTGAAAGTGATTTTATTCTAAAGCCTCCACCATGATTTAGCAGTTAGTTATTATTTATTAAATAAATAAAACCTAGTACAAAAGACAAAATCTATAAAGAATTAAGACACCCTAGGAAAATGCTTGAGAGATCATAGGCAGCCAGTATGTTCTAGGCTGACTGTTAAGTGACAGTTCTGCCACTACTGATTATGGCATTTCTGTGCCACTTCAGGACCTGGCAGGACCCACAGCTCCTACAGAGCACTGTGTCAGCAGAGTAAGCCTCCTCAGGTAGGAAGCATGCCTGGTGCCTTCTGGACAGGCAGAAGGAAGCACCTGGTAGTGCTCACAGCAGTCCTGGTAACGCTCCAGGACAGGCAGGTCCACAGCCTGCCCAGAGAATGCTACATCAAGGACAGCAATCTGCTTCTGGCCTCTTCCCCCATTGTTTTCCTCCCCATTGTACATCCCAGCCACCCACTCCTTCTCCAAGTCTCAGCTGCTGAACCATCCTGTCTGAAACCTGACTCCAAGCCATCTTTCCAGGATACCATCTGTGAAAGAGAGGTGCCTCCATAGGTGAGAAATTTGTGCCTGTGGAACATAGATGCCTGCAGTGGGAATACATACAGACAACCATGCACTGAATTGTGTCTCCAACTCTACTAAAGATTATTCATTTACTCTTTTTTCTGTTGTTGTTGTTCTTCCCTTTTGAGGAACATTCAAAGGACAGTCCAAGCCCTGTCCACGGCTGCCCCAGCTTGGATTATGAGATCCCTGAAGATGAGAGATGGGAAGCAGAAGCTCATCCATATAGGGACACAATCAATACTGGCAGGACAAATGGTCCATTCTGACTTGGGAAGTAATGGCTTTATGTGACTTCTCTACCACACACGTGGTAAAGCCAATTTTTCTTTTTTTTTTTTTAATCGTTGGCTGTTTATAAGTGCTGGTTATTTCTATGAAGTCATAAATATAAGAATTGCTATCAAAAGATGCTAACATAAGCCCAGCTCTTTTTACTTTATCATTTCTCATTAAAAAAACCCCATGGTAGTAGTGAATGTTATTTAAGTAAAAACTAACTGGTAAATGGTGGAGGAGGCTACCACTTTAAGAGTAAAATTATTAGGCAAACAACGTTCATGAGTTCACTCTGACACAAATTCGGAAGATAATACATGCATTTATTTGTCACCTGGCAATAAGAAGCTAACAGGGGCAGACAGATAGCGAAGATTAGTTTATGGATAATCTCATTACAAGGTGTCCTTCAAAACGAGAAAATAAAATTTACATTTATATCTGTATTAACCTAATAAAGGCAAATAGTACAGAATTAAAAATCTGTCTGAGGCCAAGAATTGAGACTATGTAAATAAATGTATTAAAACAAAATATCTGAAATTTGGTACTCTCCTTTGTAAATTCCTTTTTCTTGTTAGAAAACCAGAAATCTTGCGAGAGCCAGATCCTTGTGTCTTCAAACCTACTCCTGTGTGCCAGGGAGGAATAAAAGGATGGGTGCTTAAAGAAATCCCAGGATGATCATGACTTCCTAACAGGCCAGCTGAAGCAGAAACTACCATTTATTTTCTCTACTGACAACACTGTATGGTGCAGATGCTAGTAGAGGTCCATCTTTGCAAAATGAGTCTTGTCTTTTTCCATGACAAGATGGATCCCTTGTTAGTGTTGCCTCTGAGCTGGGTCATTTTGCCTGGGAAGTGAAGAAAAAGCATCTGACCGTATTTTAGCTATGACTCAAATCTTTGGCAAATCTGTTTCAAAATTATTGAAGGAAGAACAGAAAATTTACTGTATATTTCCCTGTGAAATATCTTTACAAGAAAACAAGTAAATGTCCTCCAAGATGGACACACAAAGTTCAGTCTTAAAAATTATCCTGAAATGATGTGGGTGGAAGTTTGAAGACTAAAGAGTTACAGATCTCTTTGATAATTTATCTTTTATCCTCAAGAGCCATTTAATGTTTGCTCAAGATCAATTTCCAGTTTAATCTGCAGCATGCTGCACCCCTGATCTCTGGCAAATACCTTTGATGTGTCTGGTGTTCTGTCACTAGCAAAAAAAAAGTGATGCAGCTTTAGGCCTCTTTCAAATCCAGAATTTAACTAGTTAAATCTACTGCTCACTAAGTAAATCTGGACAAACATACTCATATTGAAATCTGATATTAAATTAAATTTATTTTATGCTTCTTACAATTATTTTTTTTAATGTTATGCAGTTGTATGCTGAGAACATACAACTGCATTGGGTATTGTCTGGGGAGATGTACTGGGTTTAACTGTTTTGTTGGACTGGGCTTCCCAAACTGTAGATATAAGAGAATATACGCATAAACAAAATTATTTGAAATACGGGTTTTAAGTGCTGTTGAAGTCCATGTCTTTGGTAGCTAGGGAACTCAGTAGAACTATGGCAGGGACACTAGATTTTTGAGCATATTTTTAAATTTTCAGTTTGCTAAAAATTCTTTGACAGGTTTTACTTAAAATTATAGCAAATCAGATTTCTACAAGACTTAAAGAAAAAGGTGCTCCTTAAAAATGTATAGCAAAGTGAGTATGAGAAAAAGAGTTCCTGTGGAATGTGGATTATTTTGTTAATAATTACATTGTTTTATAAATAGTATTTATATATTTCATTAGTTCGTTTATTCAATATCAGTGACACTACAGCTGGCATAACAGCAAAATCTATTATCAGCTTTCTACCTTGTCACAAGGCTCAGCTGTGGCCACTTGTGCTCCAGACACACCAGTGCAATAAGAACAAGGCTATAAATGCAAGAAACATTGATCAACAAACACTGGTAATCTGAATGCATAAAATACAATGCTAAGTATTCATAACAGAAATTTAATTCCAAGTCTAATACCCGCCTACTCATAGCAACTATGGTGCTAAAAGAAGCAGCCAGTTTTCCACCAGTTTCACTGAAAGGTAGTTGGGTGTCCTCTTCTTTCCAAGAGATTGTTTTCTCCTCCCAAAACATATGTATCAGTTATTTGATCTTGGTTATATTCAACCTGAGACTGCAGTCCAAGGGGGTATGTCCATAAGTGTTAGATGCTAAAAATCTAACAAAATATAATGACATCATGTTCTCTACAAAAATCACAAAGTTACCATGCTTTAACTAATCAAAAATCAGTTCTATAGACAACCAGATGGGAATTTTTTAAAAAAATATTTTTTCTCACAGATTGGAAAATACTGATCCATCAGAAATAGGGCAAGATTATATTCAGATCTTTCACCCAAATCAAAACAGAACTAGATCAGACTCTCTGTTTTGGTCAACATTATATTTAATATTAAAAAAAAAAAAAGAAAAAGAAATAAATAAAAGATACTAGAAAGCAGACATCTCTGGCTAGCCAATACCTACAGGATTGAGTCTTTTTCATGAGAAGAGGAATAGCTGGAGTTCAGACTAAAGGTTGAATTTGACAAAACAGAAATCTGAACCAGCAGATCACATTCCAAGTGAAACTTCTCTCCTAAAGCTCGTTGGGTCTTCTGTGCTGTCACTCTCATTTCTGCAGTCCTCAACAGGTTTTGGGCTAGCTTACTCCACAATGGGAAAACCCTTGAAACTTCAGTAAAGTCGTATAAAATGGTAAAAATTGTTGCTTTTACAGCTCTAGTTCCAAACATTTCCTTATAATCCCGTCAGAAATTAGAGACTGTTAAAATGGATTAGGTAAATCATATTTTACGCTACCCGTTATCAAGACATGTTTTTGCCAGCATTCATATAAAAGCAGTTTCATATATATTCCACTAAAAGGGAGATGCCCTCAATATCAATACACGTCTCACAAATCATATAAATTTATTTCACATCAGAGAATGAGTCACTGGGGATTGAAAAATTAAATTTAATTCCACTTTTCTCATAAAAAGAAAAATAAAGTGCTTTAACATTTCCCCTGGTTACTTAAAAATTATATTTGATTAGCTTTGAGAGGGAATACTTACTGAAATTAACCTTTAAGTTGTCAAAGATCAAAATACTAAAAACATCCACATAAAATACCTCAAAATTTAAGCTTCAGTTTTACAGATTGTTACTACATCTCTGAGCATATGGGTAATTGCTTAAAACTGAGCTGATCCACTCTTTTCTCATCAGATGTACTTATTTCCTTGAAAAAAGTTCTATAGATATGACAGAGAGGAATGCTTTCAGAAAGCTAATTTTTACAAAATCACAGTTCATGTAATTTTTAAAAGCACCAACTTCTGAACCATTTACTTGAAACTCAGTTTTCTCCTGAGAAGATATTAATACATATGGTCGTTAATAAGAAAGGCTTTATCAAATTGGCAGTTCAGTGCAGTTCTAGTGCTGGAAGAAAAATGGGTTATGTTTGATGATTTGACAGAGCTGACTAAGGCAGGAGAAAAAAATTATTAACATTATGTTTAATTTGGTAAAGCTATTAACCTTTTTTTAAGCTTGTAAAATAGAATGGTTTATTGCATTTTTCTTTTCTGAACATTCTACGCAGCAATCATTTGATCACTACTAGCCTGTTTCTTACTACAACCTTGAGAAGGGTGTTAAGTCACTCATCAGTTTAAATCCAATCATTCTCTAATATGTCTTCTTTTCTAAGACTGAAATTTACTTTAAAGAAACATATATCTACTATCACGACATAGTTTCATTCTTTCAACCATGACCTTTCTGAGATAGTGGGTATGATGCTGTAATGACACACACACTAAAACAGATGAGAAAGAAGAGCAAGTCAAGATAAAAAATCATTATTAAAAATAAAAAATAAAAATCATTGTTATCTCAATGTGTGTAAGAGGCTTGCTTTTGTCTTTTATATTTTGCATGGTAGACTCTTAGTCTGAAAAACCAGAGGATGAACTGTCCCAAGTCAGCAGTATGCAAGAGATTCTTTTTGTAAAATCTTTCCCTTTCCTCTTCTCCCATCCTTCCAGAAACCATCCTATTATTTTCACTTTCAATCTCATTCCTTCAGAAAAGATTCTATATTGTTTCCTGGTTAAATCTGCCTTACATCTTTGCTCTCCTCTGCCAGTGTCTTATGAAAGATTACGCCTTTCCACAGGAACAACTCTGTGATTTTTCTAGCAAGTGGTAGAGCATCGGAGGCCATTGATGGCAGCCATGGTAGCCAGGGATTTTGCCCACAACTTCTGGTTTTGTAGTGCTTCATTGGAGGAGAACTTTATTGCTGTAAAGAGAAAAAATGGTTACCTATGGAATACCTTCTGCATGGTAATGGTGTCTTCTAGCTAAAGTAAGGCTGAACTGGGATCTGCATACAGCTGGAATTTTAGGCCCTCTCTTTCTTCTGATACTTAAGTTATGGAGAAGATGACATAAGCAGAAACAAGACTAACATTTTCAATAATGACTAAAATGACAGGAAATCAAAAGGGTATGCACTCCTGCAAACTACCAGGCATGCAGGTCAACTACTTGTTCTTCCCTTTTGTAGTTGCAATGGCTGTGACAAAGAATGTGAAATAGCCATTGAAGCACTTGCCAGAAACCAACATCTGTTTCAGTCCCACTCTCAGAAAGGGGTAAAATGTTACCAAAAATCTGCTTTAGAATTTTGCTGAGGAACAATTTTGCACCCCTCAGCTTCTTTCAAACCAGAACCCTTCCCTGTTCAGCTGGGATGCTTCATCAGCTTCTTCTAGAGCATTAATCTGGAGACACTCACTGAGAAAACCATACAATTCACCACAGCTTTAGATCACTTAGTTTGTAAAAAGCTAAGTGAGGAGCAAGACTTTTGTGCTTTCCTCCTGTCCTCTCACCTGCCTGTTTTCTGAAACAGGAACGGATTCCACACTTTGCTCTTCTCAACTTTCCAGTCAATCTGCATTTCCACAAGGAAGGTAACTAGTATCAATTAAATTAGGGATTACATCTTCTTTCATGTTTCCAAAACTGATGTCTCTGTACGTTCCTTCTCCACTTCAGTTTGGTAGGAAATATTTATTCTTGCAAGACAGAGCAACAAGTTCGAGGAAAGCTCTGAGGGACTCCAGTGTCCCAGTGCCTTACCAGCTTCTTGTAGAAATTTTGAGCTGAGTGTTTTTAATATTAAATATAAGTGAAAAGGATTGATTTTTGAAGATATATAGGAGACATCTACTGAAATAGATGAAATATAAATTTTTTCATACATAAATTGGATAACTCATTTTGCTCTGCCTAAAAGTATTCCAGGATTATATTTAAAAAGACTGCAAAATCTGTGAAAAGATAGCAGAAATTACAAAAGAAGTTCACTGGAGACAGAACTATAGAAGTGAAAAGCAATCAGAGGTGCACTTATTTTTAGAGGTGAATCCAAAATCCTGCACATGAATTCTCCTCATTTCTCGCACAATTTGTCTTTTCCATCCACCTAATCTTTGTAACAAATGGCACCAGCACCTACTATCTAAATAAAACAAAGCTTGCCAACTTTTACAGCTCTGGCTAAGCTACTGCAGTCTGTCAGAGCACACTTTTTTTATCCAGTGCAAACTTTTAGATCCTATGTCCTACCTGGGCCTGTGGTAGATCCAGTCATGGATTTCTTCTCTGGTCATTCCTCCAAAATGCAGTTCCTTGCCTGCATTTCTGTATTTGAGACATCAGACTCCAAACTCGAAACACCACTCATCACTGGGGGCTGTATCTCCCAATTCTCATATCACTCTCCAGGTAACTCTGAACTTAAAGTGAGGAAAAAGCCTTTTTTTTTTAATTTTCTTTCCCCATAAACAAAAGCATACCTTTATTAGCATGAGAGATTTGCAAATGTTGGCAAAACACAGGAATCTGAATGCAAATTTGCAAATTTTTCAGTGACATACTTTCAGAAATGGCAAAGCCTCTTTTGGCTCTTTCCCCTATCAACAGCCAGAGCTCTGAGAAATGCCTGGCTGAGTTGACTCCGTATCTCTCTGTCTAGTGAGAAACACCCAGGCATTACCCAGGTGTGTTATACATCACGGTAAAGACACACGCTTTGCAGTCTAGACCTGCTCTCACCATATAACACAAAATACAATCAGAAACAAAGAGAGTTTCATCCTACATTGCAGGTCACAGTAATAAATGAGATTCACAAACCAAAATTAAATTCACAGACTGGCACACACTTATTCCAAAGGTTTTCATGTAACTGTTTTGGTGTCCAGATTTGGATACAGGTTTGGGTGTGATCTCACTCCATTAAGTTCCATTCAAGCACATGTAACAACTCAGTGTACCACTCCTGAATTAAATCTTATTCTCTGAAACTATTATGAGTGTGTTAATGTTAATGATTCTTGATGTACCAACAAGATGACATGAAGACACAAGAAATATCTTAGTAGAACGTAGTCAATAGCAGTTTTCCTTAAGTTGATGTGCATAAATTATTTTGATTCTCTAAAAGCCGGTTTAGGTGAACTTGGGAGGCAAGGGAAGGTGCCTTGTCACACGGGGTGAGGAAATCAGTGTCTGAGACACTTTGGGGACTGTTTTTTTAAAAAAAGGATACAGAAACCGAAAGATAGAAGGAGTTAAAGGAGACCTTCAATTACACAACACCAGGTCATTTTCTGGGGAAAACTCCTGGATGAATCAGGACTGTTGCATTGGTAATAACTCCAAACATCTGTCTTCAGTAGCATCACTTTGGATTTCCAACTGCTTGAGCACGACCTAACTCTGAACTCGTATCCAGGAAAATTAGTATTAGCGCAATTTTGGTACAGTTTACACTGATTGGAATAACTGTTTTAGAAGAGCCTTCAGCTTCTCAAATTTCTCAGTATATGCTTCCGGCAGTATTAAATATTGGAAACTCCACCTTGGCATCCCACTTCTCTGTAGCTTGTAAGGCAGACTCTAGAAAAATTTCAGATGTGTTTTGCTAAATACTTTTCATTGAGCTACAGAGATAAAACCTACAGGCTAAAATCTAAAAGCTACAGATTAAACCCTAGCTTCATCTCTGTTCTTTTGGGTACCAAATACAGAGAAAACATGACATTTTGACAATATATCTTAGGACTCTTAATTAGTCTCATTAGAACCTCTGCGAAGGAAGTTATGAGATTTTCTGTGGGAACATCACTGAAGCAAGAGGAGAAAGATTTTCTTTTCTCTTTCCTCTATCTCTCCTTGAGCATACATATAAATACAGATTTACTGCTGTACCCATATGCATACATTAGTGAACAAAATACAGAAAAGCTGCTGCTGCGTGGCATACAAAATATTTAACACCTGGGAAAATTGTTGGCAGACATAAAACTGGGGTGAGAGACATTACTTCTAGAATCGACATCTAAGAGAACATAAGCTTCAAAACAAAGTTGACATAAGCTTCAAAATAAAGTCACCAAGGAAGTAGGCAACAATAAACTGGCACTTCTGCATATTGGGGAATTTCAAAGGAGTCAATCTTGACCTTACACAACTGTTCAGCATTCATCTGATGCCTGTGCAGTCAGTCCTTATTTTTATCAATGGCCCTGAGATTAGGTCTCTCTTCAGGGTGTTAATTTCTGATTTCTCTCCTCCTCTAGGAATTTTCTGGGCATACAGAACCCATATAAGCAACAGCGAAGGAGCTCTGTATGCAGCTGTCTCTACACAGTGGGCTGGAAGGAGCCAGAATCACCAAAGTTCACCACGTGAGGAACATGCTTATGAATAAGTTTTTTCCTGCTCTGGAGGTGGGTGTTCAGTTAGTAGCAGGGACAATTTTACGGGTGCCAGTTTTAGTGCACAAAAAGGGCATGCAGTTGTTTATGGTGGGAACAAAACAACGCTCCCTCTTACTCTAACTTCTTGTTTGAGAGTGAACTATATATGTATCCAGTATGTATTTCTTTTTTCAACTGGAATAATTCTGCACCAGTTGTGACACTGGGCTTATAGACAAGGCCACAGAATATACTACACCTATCCCCTTTTTCTAGCCATAGATAAGCACAATCTGCTAAATGTGAGCATTCAAGTAACAATAATGCTGCAAATGCTCCTGTTGGCATTATAGGCACTGAATGCTCCAAAACCTTTTCAGTGAGCCCATTAGCTTCTTAGGGTCAAACAAGAATGCCCTCAAAACAGAAACAAAATCCTTCTTCCATTCATTTCTTCAGCACTTTTTTTTTTTTTTT